>PVHY01023757.1:0-20439 GCA_004024945.1 Uropsilus gracilis
CTGCTGCTCTGAGACAACATGGATGGCTGCCATCACTGCAGGCTCTGCGGGCAACCTAGTGGGGTGAGTACTGGTCAAGTCTCCTCACTTGCTATGACCTGCTATGGCTGCATTTCTGCTAAGCAGCGTGCTTTTGGGGTCCCACACAGCACCCCAAGCTGTGTGGGCTCCAGTGCTACAACCCAGCTAGCACTTGGCCGCCATCAAGGCGGGTCAGTCAGGTGGCCTCCTTGCGTGGTCCTCCATTCTCCTGCTGCCAGGTAACAGAGTTTCTGGAATTTCCACACTGATGCTAGAATTTAGGGGCTCGAGGGGTTGCCCATAGACAATCTGCTAAGGAGGATGCAGGAAACTTCCAGGCCGCTGCTGCTTTTGGAGAGTTTCATGCCATCTGGGACTGACCAGCGCCAGTGGGGAGATGGTCACAGTCCTCAGCCTCCAGGCCACAGGCCGCCCCAGAGTCTCCTGCAGGGCTCTGGTTCCAGAAGGTCTCCCTGTAAAATAGTTCTTTGGCAAAGGTTCTTCATAAAATGAAGAACTAAGCGATTGTCAGAAAGACCACCGAGTCCAGCAACAAAAGTGAAAATAAATGTGTCACATATTTCAGAAATACAAGGTTTAACCTCATAGACTGGGCTTGCACAAAGCAAAAACAAGGCAAATGCTTGTCGTCAAACAGCTTATTTTTGGAAGCAACTTGCTGGTCTGCAGTGGGAGCAAGGAGAGAATAAGGCAGACAGGTTGAGAAAGCTAATTCAAGAGTGTTACCAAGCTTATCACTGATGTGAGAAAATGGGGTTCAGTGCTACTGGAGACCCTGTCAAGAGTCATGTGAAAAAGGATCTCTGAGAATTTTCCACACAAGAACTAAGAAGAGGTAATTCAACTCACCAGCATCCATATACAGGAGAAAGATGCGTTACTTCAACAAAATACACAATTGGGGGGCGGGGGGTTGATGGGGCGGGGGGAGAAGAGGAATCTACATGGAAGCAGAGGAGATGGCCCTTGGGAGAAAGCAAGGTTTACATGTAGCAAAAGTTAACTCTGCTTTGGTTGTGTACACATGTAGATGGTTACTGCTGGATTTGTACAAAAGCAGGCTGGAAACGGGTTGGATTAAAAAAAAAATTCAATACACCCTATACTTTGCACTCATTAGCTATACTCTCTGTTGAATCTGGTTCACTTCAGAGCCTTCAAGAGAGCAGTGGGTTTCATTTTCCATGAAATATTGAATCCACATGGTTGAATGTAATATGCTGATTTAATTTTCTGAGGTCATATTTCATATTCACCTTTCTCTTCCACCATCCATTGTAGTTTTCCTGTGTCTTTCCAGCATGCTAGTATGTCTTGATTTTTGGCAAAAGTGTTCTGAAACTCTTAGTCAAAGTGGTGGGGATATAGAACAACCCTACAATTGTTAAGAATCTTGTGGCAATTACCAATTTATAGTTTTCATTGCTTAGTGAGCACCCAGAATACCAGGAGGAACCCAGACATACTCATGTCTTGTGTAGGAGCAATCTAAGGAACTTGAATAGCATATTAAGTCTTTTCTTAGTTTTAAGATTTTCTGGCTTTGATCTGTAACCTGCAAGATTACACTATTTCCACTATTGCAGCTGAATTAGACATATGCTCAGTTAGTCTAAATTTCTTTTGCTTGTTTATAGAAATCAATTAACACTCTTGTTAGCTCCCCATCTGTCACCATTATGATTGTCAAGTTCTACTTGTAACAACTACATATTCTTGTGGATATAAGCCCTGGGTTAAATCTTAAATCTAGTCTCAGTGCTTGCTCTGACAGTTAACTTTAGATTATTTCTGATGTTAAATATTGACCTCTTGACCACTTAAGTTTTAGAATGTATGACCTGCTGTGCTAGGAAGTTCCATTCTGTTACCGCTAATATCAACCTTGGTCCTCAAAAGGAAGCACCACTGAACTGGCACATATATGTCAGTGGGTCCTCTAGCAGCTATTTCTTATTGCCACTAAAAAAATAGTCTGAGATTTCCCATAGAACATACATCATAGAGCAGTTTTCAGATCTCACATATTGCATCCCATCTGCAATGCTTACCTACCTGACTCTTCTCACACTTTCTAAATATTCTAATCCATTATTATAGAACATCATTGTCAGAACTTAGAAGGCAATTCTAAGCATTATCTCCAGATTTTCCTAGAGAACATTAAACCTTGAGTCACAGTAGTGTCCTTATGACAGTATTGAGCCATATAAGTTTTATAACCTGATCCAAAACCTCGATACCCAGGTCTACTCCAACATGTACTACCTAATATTTTCCAATAATTAGTAGCTATTAGCTATTTTGGTTGAGTGTATTTGTCTGGTTTTCTCTGTATAGAATATAATATGATCTTATATTAACTCTACTTTACCTGGTCCTAGTTATTAGTCAGAATAGAATAAGGGGAGATGAAGTCAAATATTGAATAATCCAAGCATCAAGTTGCACAGCGATTGAGTGAGATGAAGACTTCACTGGAACTGTATGTGAGGGAAGGATTTAATATGGGGAAGAGGTGCTTCTTTCAAATGTGCATTAAAGACAAAGAAATTCAAAATTTTCAGGCTTTGTCAGCTAATTATTCACATTCTGGGTGTCTAGGTATTTTCCCCCCAAAATCTTACCTCTTCTTTGCTATAAAGATCCTTGGAGATTGTGAAATTATAGATTTTGCAGTTCAAGTACATTTATACTGGGTCTGACTTTCATCTATGTTTTCTCTTTTCTACCATTAGGTTTGATAACTGAAAAATTTAAACTACATTTTCTCTCTCCCCTCCCCACCCCAACTAAACAAGTTACCAAGGGTTGGTTAATTGATAAGTGATATAGTTTTGAAAGAACATTCCAAACCATCTTTCAAAATGGATGTGAACCACATGCATCCCTATCAGAAATGTTTGTTGCTCCACATTTTACCACCATATGATGTTATCCATATTTTACACTTTGGGTTTTCTAAAAAAAAAATGCATAATATTGCATCAATTTTGCTTTTATTTACATTTCCCTGATGGCATATCACAGGCAGCATTTTCTCATACCCTTATTTGTCATCTGTATATCTACTTAGGCATAGTGTTTGTGAGATTCATTGAAAAAAATTTATACTGGGTTATTTCCTTAATGATGTTTTAGGATCACCTTGTATATTTTTCAATAATTGTTCTTTATCATATTTGGCTTTGGCTAATGTTTTCCCTAATTTGTGATTTGCCTTTTATTCTCTTGGTATTATTACTCCAGAGCTCCATTTTTTAATTTTAATATTATAGTCTAGTTATCAATTATTTCCATAATGAGTGATGCTTTTGGAATTGTATATAAAAAGCCATTGCTGTATCAAAAGTAATCTAGAATTTGGCTTTTTATTCCAAAATTAAATGCAGCAGTCACATTATTTAAACGACCGTTACTATAGTATAAGACAAATAGTGATATGCTCCAATAGGGAATTTTAAATGTGTAATAGCAATCTGGAAAGGAGCTTAACTACCTAAAGAGTAGGACAGGCATAATAACATGGGATCAAAATAAAGTCAAGTGAGTGGTAAAGATTCAAACAAGGATGACACATCTATTGTGACAGAGGAAAAAGCAAATTGTGCCTACAGATATCATTGCATTGGATATTTTAGTGATTAAAAACATCAAGAATTCACTTTTAATTGTTTCTGTATTCTCACTGAGATAATAACATTTGGCTAAAGTTAATGAGGAAGTAAAGAGTTGTCAAGAATTTTCTCAGTAGTGGCTTAGTGAATTGGTTGACTAATCCTTAGGATAATCTGATAACTGCATTCATAAATTTAAAGTGAAACTAGTTCATATGATTGCATGAACATGTATATGTTTTGTTTAGCTTCATTCAAGTGACCAGAGTAGTTACAGGTTTGTAGAGAAATTAATTAATCAAGGGTTGGGTTCTTTTTTTGGGGGGGAGGGAGGTGAAGGATGGACAATTGAGCTTATCTGAAAGGTTACAGTTATATTAATATTTAACTGAATTTTAGGTAATGAAGGTTGGGCTTTTATCACAGCAAAAGTGATAGTATTATTAGAATGAATTCAAGATAAAGTCAAGTTGTTTTTGTGTTTTCTTTTTAATATGGGTGAATTAAAGATAGTATGTTGGAAATATAAAATATGGTCAATTTATCTGTATTTCTGAGGGATTATGCTAATTTGCAATATAAACCCTATGTAAAAGAACACTGGAGTAGGGGGTGAAGAAGTAGAATATTTTAAATATCATGATAAGGTATTGGTAGGTGAGAAAGATACATATAAAACACATGTGAAAAGAGTTTATATAATGCATTTCCTACATTCTCTGTAGCTATTTGGTTTCAGGAAAAAAAATATTTTCACATTAAAACAAACATGGCAAGACTATTTTCTTTATTTAGCATTTTGTGAAAGATTGCGAAAATGAGCATGAATTCTTTCATGCTTATCTAGAAGTAGAGTCTATTTCTCCTTTGTTTCAGTCTGTGACAGTTACGTGAATTTTCTTTGCCAATTGGATACTAACAAACATGATACAATTAGTGAATTGGAAAGTGTTTATATATGAGGTTCATCCTCTATTGTATTCTTTTTAACTTTTATATTTCATGTGAAGAATCCCAGACTACCTCCTGAATAGCAAGACACATTACCCCATGCTCTGAAATTTACCAAGAGTCTGACAAATAGCAGTCATGTGGGTTGGCCCACCACAAATCACCCACCTGCCAGTTAAGAACACTTAGATGTTCTCTCACCCCATACAATAATCTGCAAAAGCATACGTGTAAACAAAAACACTCCATCATCCAACACTTTCCAATCCATAAGTTGACAGCAACCCTCTGAGCAAGCCCAGCTGTTATCAATTGAGCTCTCTCTGAATGAGAAGACTAAACCTATAGACTCATAACTTGGAGCTAAACTTTGGGATGTTTTCAAGATAACTTAAAATACCCATTCTCTCCAGAAAGCTCTCTACTGCCTTTGGGCTTTGAAATCACCACCAAACTAACACAACTACAGTCATATAACACAAGAGCATTCATATAATGTGGTAATGACATTAATGTCTTTTTAATTTACCACAACCATATATACTAGAAAAACTAGACATAATATAAAATTAGTTAAGTGTACAAGTGCAATGTACAAAAGATAAAAGTATCAAATCCATTCTAACCCTCCTTTTATAATAAAAAAGCTGTATTTTTGTGGAAATTATAATTGATGTGTGTATAATCAGATCTTAGAAGCTTCTATTTTAGACAGGTTTCTCTGTAGATTTCCTTCTTATTATATCCTCATTCTACCTTCTTTGTAAAGCTAAATCTTATCTAAAAAAATGATCAATACATTAAGGATTAGTAGCACCACTATGTGTCATAATTAAGGGCTTAACACCATTTGAAATAGATTAAGTGATTATATGTATGCCTACAATTCTGTCAATATGCGTAACAAAAAGACAACATATTTGTTCATGCTGTTCTGATAGACATTTTAAAGCATATGGTATGGGAAATAATAATAATGTGTTTCATTAGTTAAAGGAATAAAAAATTCCTTTTAACAGATTCACTCAAACATAGTTTTTTACTCCTAAAATTGAACTTGAATGGTCAAGGAAAATATATTTTTCTCTCTTTTCAGTACAATTCATAGGACATGTATCAATTTTCTGCCACTTTCTTTCCCTTCAAGGAACTAACATTGTTTTGATTTTTTATTGAAAATAAAAGAGGCATACTGGAAATAAAAATGGACTTTGACATTTTCCTCTACAGAAGATTTCAAATATTGGTATCATTAAATCTTGTCCAAGCAATTCCTGGTGGAAAGCTAACAACTGCAATTGGTCCAGAAGCTATAAATTCTGTAAATACAGGAATGTAATATGGGTGCTTTGATGGTGGGTGAGCTATGGGACCATACCTGAAGGGAGGAATCCTATACTTCTAAAATACAAAAAATAATGTAAATCAATACTATTGCAATAAGAGATATTTTAAGTATTTAGGCACATTTTGGAATGCTCCTTATATTGCACATCTCATAAGGGGATATCAGTTTTTATTATCACTTTTACCTCAGAATGCATAATTTGAACTTTCAAGCAAGTAAGAATTTGTTTGCGTACATTCTTTATTCTAAATGAAAGCCCATGACTAAAGTTATAGATGTGAATATTACCTAGTGTCTCCTCTTGCAGTTTTGAGTTCTTTCTAGTTTATAATCACACTTTTATTTGTCTTATGATTTAAAGCTTAATATTTTGCATAACAATAGTAAGATACAAAATACCACCCCTATATCTTTACTATCATCTCAATGAACATATCATCATCTGTATATGGAATTCCGCCATAGTCAATTAGCTGGTCTTATTGTGTAATCCTTGATCTCCTGACATTTTTCATGAAAACGATGACAGGAGGGATTTGTAAAAAATATAACTTAGATTAGGTAGCTCTATTGATTTCCAGTGTGCTCAAAATAAAAATGATAACAATATCTGCCAATAGTGGTATTCATCTCTGGCTATGCAGCAAAATAACTTGGATTTTTTAACATTTTCTAATGCATGCTGCTATTATGAATGAAATTAGAATCTCTAGGGAATGTACTCATCACCATTCTTTCCCTGTGCATCTGTAGGCAATCTGGCCACAGTTACCCTTCTTCCTTAGCTCATCCAAGCTCACTGTATAACAACCACTTTGGCTACTCGAGGCCGTCTCTAAATAACAGCATTTTGTACACAGTTCTCTTCTTATTGCAGTATCTCTAGAGCCTAGAAAATGCTGACACATACTCTTATGTGCTTAATGTTTAACAAAACACGCTAGGTTGTTTGGAGAGAAGTTCCAAGAATCAACTTTGCCTATCTGCAGTTCAATCAGTTTCCACTCTCAAAATTTAAATTGTCCTGTCTTACGCTTTGTCACATTAGCTTTATTATTCCAACAATAAAGAGCTCAAATTCATAGTCATGGGTTGGCGTGTTGGATGGTTGAAAAGGATCAAGTTAAAGAACAAAGCTCACATACAACATTGCATCAGTCTATTCAAATTAGCAAGGGGAAGACTTTTCTCAAATTCAAAACTTGAGAAAGTTTACAGTTCTGATCATTACCCTAGAGAAGAAATGTTGCTAACCTGAAACTATTTCTTCAAATGAAGTAACTGAAGAGAGTTTCATTTTCTTAAATGATGTAAAACCTCACAGGGCTTACAGTAGATTTTATCTATTGGGTCAAAATGAGGTTGCAAGAACAGTTGTTTAAAACATATTTGCCTGTTTGTTTTAGACTCTAGGTCCTACTTGAGATGTAAAATATTTAATAATAGTTATTTTTGGCTATATTGGAAGCTGGGTTAAAAATATAAAATTGATCATAGCTCATTAAATTAACTTAAATAACAATTAACCTATGAAGAAATATTTTCACAAACTAATTTTTTTTAAATTTCTTTGCTAGTATGCAAAAATATATGGTTATAGCCAGGCATTTAAAATAAAAAGAAGTGCAATTTTGAGAAGAATTGTTTTATTATTATTTCCCAGGTAGCTTTTTCCTACTCCTGTTATCCCCAATTTTCACTCTCCATCTGAAAATGGTTTCTCGATTACTTTAATACTGAAAAACTAATTCTTATATAAAGGGCTATTTCATGGCTAATATTCTCATTGGCTGCTTGTTTCCTCTTTCCTCATAAATAAGTTCTATTTTTCCATTTATACTTTTCTCAGAAGGCAACAACTTGAATGAATTAACTGCTGTCTGAGTAAAATAACCAAAATTTGGTCTCAGTTTTGCACTCAAACTTTTCTCCTACCCACTTCAAAGAGGTTTTTTTTTTGTTTTTTTTTTTTTTTTTTTTTTTTTTTTTTTTTTTTTTTTTAACTTCAATTGTTCAACAACATGATTACTTTTATACTGGTAAGGAATAATCCTTCCCATGTTGGTAATAGCAAGACATAATCCCATGAAATACTGGTTTAATAAACAGTCATGTGGAATTGCAAGGAAGAACAAATCAGAGAGGTTATTTCTTTATTGAATTCAGTGAGAAAATGATGTCACCACATTTGTTACATAACCCTGAGCAGTATTCCTTTTTTACAAGTAACTGCTAAATATATAATAAGAAAATTAATATTTAAAAAGCCTCCTCAATACCTTGATAAATTTTACTTGCTACATGTCATGAACACTTTGCTACTTCCTCATTACATCATTGTAATATTTCCTTGCTGGGGTATAATAAGGAGCATCACAACTTCATTGAAGTTGGACCTGGTCATGGTTCCCAGGATCCCTGTTCTGTGAGCTAGCCTCACAGATCATTATCACTCTCTTCCATCTCAATTTCTTCTTCATTCCACATGTGACTCCTAACATGCTGCCATTCTTCTTTAGCTACTAGAACCCATAATAAAGATTATATAAGATTGTATATATAGTAGATAGATAGATAGATAGATAGATAGATACATACATACATACATACATACATACTAGGTATATATATATACTCTAGATAATATATATATTAGATATATATATATACACTAGATATACTATATATATTCTAAGGTACGTATATATGTACATATATACGTACCTTAGAAAGGGACATTAGAATATATCTACTTCCCTCTACTCCAGAATCTCCCAAAAAGACTCATTAAAATACTTTTTCTCTTGCTATTGATCACACAAGATCTTAATCATCAATTGACAAGATTAAAACACACAAGATCTTAATCATCAATTGACAAAAAACAGTACATTTCAGCCTGCTTTTGTAGATACATGTCATAGGCCTAGGTTTGAGAGTTCAAGCAGCTTGGTCAGCATTCACACATTTCCTCTACTTCTAGTTTCCTACAGCAGGTGTATTTCTACTTAGTTTTGTTGTTTGGCAGACAACTGGGAAATTTATGAATTTTTAACAGATGTCACCTATCTAAAGCATATGTTTTCTACAGTCAAAGATGAGTCTGGGGGAAATGAACAAGATATAGCATATTCTCCATTTTGTTTTGTCAGAAAATAGATACATTTACTTTTCCATAAAAGTTTTACTTTTTGTATACAGGTAAACAATTCAAGTGGAATAAATAGGAGATTATCCCACAAGTGCATTCAATTGAGAAATATAATATAAAAATGAAAATATCATATATATTTGCCTAGCTTATTTCTATTTTTAATGGTGGATTTGAGAAGAATATTCATCTGAAAATAAGTTTACTTCCTTGCAAGAGTATGGACATGCTAATACAGGCTGAAGTAATCACACTGGAATTGACTCATTATATCTTTATTCTTCCTATACTTCGGAAAGCTCGTGAAGCTAAATTATCACTAGGAGGATGGATAATTGGAGTCATTAGCTCATTAAATTATGTTTTTAAAAAGTTAATTTTTGTCTAAATTATATGATTAGCATTCTTCATTAATTTGGTGATTGAAACACAAATGCCCACGCCGAGGCAACTAATGCACCAGC
This sequence comes from Uropsilus gracilis, assembly GCA_004024945.1. Classification (NCBI taxonomy): domain Eukaryota; kingdom Metazoa; phylum Chordata; class Mammalia; order Eulipotyphla; family Talpidae; genus Uropsilus; species Uropsilus gracilis. The sequence continues at coordinate 9,574 of PVHY01023757.1, forward strand.
AGTTTCTGGCAAGGACTTGGCTCAGGCACTTTCAGCATTGTCCACACATTGTGTCTCCCTACCTCCCCAAGCATCTGCCCATTACCGATGTGTATGATTCTAAATTGGTCCTCTGCAGTCTGTGTCTCCATCAATGGCTGGAACATAGTGACTGTCTCTGTATTGAATAGCCTACTTTCCTTCGTCTTGCTTTCCCTAGCTACATTGTTTTATTTTGGTTCCAAACCTACCCTTGTATGACGATCCCTCTCAATCCATACATATATCTGCTTCCCACGCATACATCTACCTACAAGACACACCTAATAAAAGTGGATATACACAAGTGCTCAGCACATTCACATTTTAATACGTATAAATTCTAACAAAGAGTTGATGTTTCCTTAGAGTTTTATTTAGTTTACATCTCAGACATAACAGATACATGTTTGTGTTTTATCAGGAAAATGTCTTGTTGATATTATCTATATATCAACAAGATATATAAATAATGTACCTGAATATTATCACCTGAATATTTGATTAGTTAGCACACAAGATTTTGGTCAGCAGATTTTAGCATTATTTGACAAAATTTCTATGACATTCATTTTCCCATATTTCTATTTCAATCTTTAAAAGATATGTTAACTGACCACTTGCAAATGCTGCATCCCAATCTAGGAATTATGGATGTAACACTGAGCTAAAGAAGTACAAATCTCGTGTCTTACATCTACAGAAAGTTCTCTTAAAAATAGAAAAGCCTTCTTTTGTTGTAAATTTCTTTCTAAACTGTGTCTTTATCTTCAGGGTAAAACATTCTTTAGGTCGATTTACTTCCAAAATATAGCATACATTTCGAGTTTCTCTTTTCTGACAGTAATTTTCAGCTGTTTATACATCTGGCTGGACACAAATGAGCAGGTAGAGCCCACTAAATCCTAAAATATATAGTTATTGCTGCCAGTATTATACTATCATTAGCATATTAATTGCAGGATAGTGGGAAAGAAAATTCAAATGGTTTGCTTTGGCAAGAGTCCCAAATGATCAGATGGTTGTGTTACTTCCTAAAAATCTACTTTATTTTATTTTCATTTAATTTTGTTCTGTACCTTAACTAAACCACCAGAAATCTTTACTTGAGAGATCTTTCTTATTAAGTCACCTAAAAAATATAAACATCACTTTTATTATTGTAGTTTAACTTTCTGTATCAAATCCTTATATATTTACCTAAGTTTTCATACATCTCTTATACATTCTGATATTCTGTGCCAAGTTTTTTCTCTAAAGCTGTGCCCAAATTGTATATATCATATTAAGAATTAAAATAAATTATCTTGAAAGCCATAAGCTTTTCCTGAAAATTTAAACTCAAGTTATGTTTTATTGTGATTTACTATTAAATTATGATTGCATATAAAGTAATAAAAATAATTTCACACCTACATATGTATATATGCCTCATTGAATCACAAATTTCTCAAAAATAAAAGGAGAAAAACAAGGCGTGTATGCATTAAAAAAATGGAAAGTAGATAAAACTAGTTTATAACACATGTCTTTCAAAGGCATAAAATTACTCCTCGTATACAAGCACCACACTACACCCACCTTCAAGGCACCCTCAGCTCTCCATCATAATATACTGTGTTTCCTCCCATTGTTGTCCCCTCATTCCCTAGCATCTTGTAGCCACTATCCCACAGTCAGATTTTGAGAAATTGATAGTGGTTTGGTTATTTTTTTATCCTTTGTTTTGTTTCTTGATATTCAACATATAGATTAAAACATACAACATCTGTCTTTCTCCTGACATATTTCATTATCATTATCTCTTCCAGTTTCACCCATGTTTTTGCAAATGGCAAAAGAGTTCATTGTTTTATCACCCAATAGCATTCCATTGTGTGTTTCTAAGTGTGTGCATGTGTATATATATATATATATATATATATATATATGCATATATATACATATATACATATATATATACACACACATATATGTACATGTCACATTTTTTCTAAGTTATCTAGCATTATCCCCACCAATTTCATGCATATGGCTGCATTTGGCAAGGTTTATATTTTTATAGTCAAATAGTATCATATTTTTCTAATCAACTTTTCTGTTCTTGGGTACTTAGTTTGTTTTTATGTGTCTATTGTAAGGCTAAGCTACACATAGACTCTTTGAAATAGTGTTCTTTATGCAGATACCTAGGAGTGAAATTGCAGCATTATATGATAGATTTATTTTTAATATTTGAGAAACCTTAATAGGAAGATGGTAGTTTTTATAAATAAGTACTAATGGATTTTTGCCTAGCCAAAAAAAAAAAATTTAAAGGCACTAAGTAATAATTGAACAATTATTTAATAAGTAGAATAGGTATTTTTGGATATTTTAACTCTCTTCTTCACATTTTCTAGAGCAGATGCCAAAGTCAGTAAAATTAGAAAAGGTGTGGAGAAAGCTTCCTCACAAGTGATTCTGGGAAACTTATGCAGTAAAATGTAAATAAAAATAAAATAACAATAATAATACATGATAAATTAGATTATTTAGCATCTTGCACATACTCTCAAAATAGGACAAAATTTTAATATTAAAACTTGAAATCAAAATATATAGAAAAAAACTAGGATGTACTAGATGTACTAGACTTCAGTTGCAAAGATATCTTTGCAGAAGAGCCAACTCAAATGGCAAGGTATGCAAAAGCAATAATCAAAACAATGAAATTACTTAAAACTAAGAAGCTTTGCACACACTGAAAGAAAATGGTGCATAAAAAAATGTAAAGCTTTTTTTTTTTAGAAGATATTTGTTCATTCTACATCCAAGAATGGTCTAATTGCAAGATATATAAGGAAATCATATAAATCAACATCAACACCAGCAAAATTCAAACAACCAATCAAAAGATGGGCAGAGGATTTGTGTAGATATATCTACAAAAGAAAGAAGATATACAAGTAACAGAAAGTAGATATACAGGTAACAAACAGGCATGTGAAAATATGCTAATCTTCATTACTATTAGAAAAAAACAAATTAAAGTCACAATGAGATATCACCACACACTGTAGCAAAACAATTGGAAAACAATAAGTTTATAGCAAAACAAAACAGCTGGAAACAATGAGTTCTGGTCTCTTTACTATTGGTACATTGTAAACTACATTACATGTGATAAATTACAAAATGGATATTCTATTATAAAACAAGCTACTGTATTCAAGGGATAAATCAGTTTAATTTTTAATTTGCACTGACTAATTTCATATTAATTTATTATCAAATATTATGACAAATTTTAAGTTCTTCTATAAATGTTTCAAAAAGTCCTCAAAATTATTATGAGCCCTAATATTCCATATAATATATGAATGCAACATAACTTTATTACAAAAACTAGAGAAGAAAATAAGGCCTAACTCTATACATCAACACACATTAAATAATTCTAAAAAAATATGAAATGAATCAACACAGAACAAAAAGAAAAAGACATGAAAATTTAACTGATTTATCCCTTGAATACAGCAGCTTGTTTTATAATAGAATATCCATTTTGTAATTTATCACATGTAATTTGCTACATATCCTTAATTAATAAAAACTATAATTATCTAAGTAGGTACCATAAATGTGCTTGGTATTATACTACATATTAATAAGAAAGCCCTTCTAAATTGTGTAAAAATATCTGAAAATTTTAAAAATATAAATTTTACCATATTGTGAAATATAGCAATATTCTTGCATATTAAGAAAAAATATGTAATGCCCTACTTGTGTTGAAAAAATATACAGACTGAGGATTTTAAAGCAATCATTCCTTCATAAAGTATTATACCTCAGTCATACTCATAAAGTCACTGAAATTAAGATGATTAAACAGTTAGCTGAATATAATATAATATGCATATATATGCATATTATATATATACACCACACACTATACATATAAATAAGTCAATTTATTTTCTTTATGATGGTTATAAAAGATTGGCAGATATAATTTAATAATAAAATTGACAATAACAATTTAAAATTTGAAAGAAGGGTACACAATAAATGGAAGCTCTCATTGGCAAAAAAGATACACAAATCAACATCCAATCCTTACACAATTGATCCACAGATTTCTGTGAAAATCCTTATAAAAATGTATGTCAAGACGTCAGCTCTTCCTAAGAGAAACAACACAGTAATAATTACCATCGTTCTTAAAGAAATGTTTTGTGGACCTTCACCTAATAAAAGTGAAATAAGAAGTCATTTGGAGAAATAGAACTTGACTCTAAGATTTAAGAAGTCAACTTACAAAAAGAACGCACAGGAAGATACATGCATGGAAAAATGTGCATGCGTGTGTGTGTGGAGGGGTGAGTTGACATTGCATACCAGAAGGAACTGAGACTTTGATAGTTACACACTTCTAAAACCACATGAATCCTTAGCTCATTCTATACAGAAAAAATTAAATCTAGCAAGCAATCTAAATTGATTTTTAAAATTTTGAAAATATAATTTTGTTCAAGTCATCTGGTTCGTCTAGCAATTCTAAGTATATCTCTTTAGGATGATGTTACAAAATAACAAAATTAATTCTTTTTTAATATTTTCAAGGGTCAAAATAATTGAATGTGACTTAATAAATTAAACCATATGACTTGATTTTTGTATCACTTTTTTTAATTTCATGTAAGTAGTTAGAATTTTCTTATTCGTGAGTCTGCATTCTCTTCAACTTCCAAAACTTGAGCTTAAATTTCTCTTTTTTTGGGGGCACAACACATAGCTTTTTCTATAAATTAATGAGCTCCTCTATTTAAATTAGAAAGTAAATGACAATCAATCAATGCAATTCTCTTCAAAGTCATATATAAATTAGTATTATTCCCTCTTCAGTGAGGAAGAATACACTCATATTAACAAAAATCTCTGGGTTCAGACTGATGACTTCCTAAATCTTTAAGCATTAAAAGCAGTATAAACAAATCATGTTATGAAAACTTTACATATATAGCTAGGCTTTAAATTCTTTAGTGAATAATTACTTTGTTTTAAAACAAGCATTGAAAACTTAAGTTGTAAAATATATCCTTTACTTTTAGAAGTAAATTATAAAATAGTACATTTGTCTCACTAATTAGAAAAATAGCCATTACTCTATCAGTAAGTGAACTAGCGTACATATCTTATGCTAAGGTTACAAAGCGTTATAACTTATTGACTTTATTCTTGGACTTAAGAACTTCCAAATACGGTTCTGTGACAGAACTGAAAATTTATTTCATTAAAATAGCACATAGATATTAAGTCTTACATGTTTTAAATGTATCACTAATGTTTCACAATATTTCTAATGTTATTAGAAATATTGAAAATATTTAATACAAAAAGAAAATAAAAGCATAACTCCAAATTTTTGAAATAACTTTTTGGAAAACTATTGCTAAAGTGTTTAAAACTAGCCAACATATTTACATGCTTACTAGAGACTATAATGAGAATGACAAGTATTAAATATAAAAATGCAGATCTAGAGAAGAGGATATAGTTATTCACAGTGAAAGAAAAATATTCAAGGATCTTGAAGCAACTTTCTAGCAAAATTACAAACTTTCATATTAAACCAATTCAAAACATCAAAATAATAGGAACGCATGAACACTCAAACTTTCTCTTTTCCTTTATCAAAAATTTGAACATTCTACCTAGAATTTTAACAGCTTCAGTAATTTTGTTTTAAAGAAAATAAAATTTGGTTTCACTTATATTGTCTATTATTGTTTTCTGTCATCTTGACTTCCATTTGATATTTAATACTTACTTTCTTTAATTTACACTTACTACACTGCTTTTCCCAAAGCTCAGATGAAATGGACAACTTGAGTTGCAAGGGGTTGGAGTAATCAATTAGAACAAGTTAAATGAAGGTGACCATCAGTATTTAACATGTGAATATTCAGGTGCTTAATCCTACCTTAGAAGTGAGGGAAAACTAGAGAAAGCTTCACTCTATACCTGCTCCTTCTCCTGCCTTGCTAGTGCTGGGGGAAGAATGGGTGGATTTTACAGAGGTGGGGTTCATCTCTGTCCCAGTTGCCTGAAACAGAAGGCTGCTGCAGTTTTAGATTTGGATTTGGGGATGGGGAGGCAAAGGAGATTTTGCTTATAGTGAACAAGTAAGGGAAAGTGTCTTCTAAATTTCCCTCTTTTGCCCTCACAGAGATCTCCCTTCTCAATCACCAGAAAATAGTTTCAGTTTAAAACTCCAAAGAGTTTATAAACAAAGAAATCTGGAGAAAGAATTCAGCTATGCTTAAGAGTACACAGTACCAGACAAGTTCACTCAACTCTAGAGACTGCAATGATCTGGTTATGCTGAGAGAGTGTGTCTGCAATCATCCCAGTCTGGGTGGGTTCAGCATGGGTTCTAGTAGTTAAAGAATGTTGGAGTGCTTGGTGAATTTTACAGGCTTTAATGCTTTTAGGGAAACAGGCATACCAAAGAGGGAGTTTGGGTCAATTGTAGGGCAAGCAGGCAAGACAAGGCAGGGCAGAGTCTGAGGGAACAGAAAGACAAGCAACCCTCCAAGCCCTTGGAATATTTACTATTTCCCTGAGATCTTTCTTTCCTCCCTCCCTCTCCCCCCTTCCCCTCTCCCCCTCTTTCACCCCCTTTTATCCCCTCACCCCTCCCCTCTCATTCGGCCTCCCTTTCTCCCTCCCACTTCCTCCCTCTTTCCCTCTCTCTCTCCCTCCCTCTCCCTCTCCCTCTCTCTCCTTCACTTGTCTCTTCTCCACACTGCTGCTCTCTACCCCTAGAGTGACACTGCTCTTTTATCCCCTCCCCTAGGCCCAGGTAAGCCCACTCACATATGCACACACTCACTGAACCCAATCATGGGGAGGGGGGTGCAGTGCCATAAGTGCTGATGTGTAGGCTAATGGCAGAAAAAGTCTAAGCAGTTACTTTACAGGGTAACACTAACCTGAGGTTTATCAGGTAAGTAATTCAGTCTGTAATTTTCTGTGGTTGGGCTCAAAAACATAGCTAGTCTTTAAAGGAGTTGAATACCTTGCTTCCCAACAGCTAGGTCATATACTTGAAAGTTTTCTTCTTTCCAGTATGACTATGCAGGTTTATAAATGTCCTCCTAATTACTTCTTTTGTAACACACCACACATTTCAATATAATTGAGTTTACATTTTCATAAAACAAAATGGTCGCATTTTCCTTTGGATTTCTTCTTTAATGGGAGAGAGTTCCTGTACTTTAATTACATGTTGAAAGAAAACATACCTTGAATAACATACCTTGAATGGTAAATTTGTTTGGAACAGAATGTGGTTTATCTTTGTAAATGTTCTGTATACATTACAAGTAGATTATAATCAACTAATGTTAGTTGTGTTTTATGACACTGTTAGTGAAGTCTTATTTATTGTGGTCATGTTCTCTATATTGTAGCTGATTTTTCAATCTTCTCTAATATCAATTAATATCAATTGTTAAATAAATGTACTGAAATTTCCAATATTTGTGTGAATTTTGTCAATTTTTCTATGTGGGTTAATCATTTTGTTTCTTGCATTTTGAAATCATTACTTGGGATATAATCACCTAATGTTGGGAATTACACATCATGAATTGACAATTTTATCCATGCTATTTTAAATTAAAATATCTTTATCCTAAAATATTTTGAAATGATATCTCAAAAATATCTGATGAATGTAAAAGGTGAAGAAGGAAAAAGATTGATTGCCTTTGCTTAATACTTTTTTCTTCTATCTAGACATAAGTGTTCCTTCATTGGAACATTTTTTTTTCTCTTAAATTTAAGAAAAATCAGGTGTTTATACTATAAATTGTGCCTTAGAAATGTTAAATTAAATTTACAGAAATAAATCATAAAATTCCTGCCTTTTAATTTAACTTAAGAGGCATACAGAAATCTACGTGTTTTACTTCAAAGGTAATTTTTGAATTCTTACCAAACATGAATTCAATACTGTAGAAGAGATAACATTCTGAACTCATGCTTAAAATATTTATGTTGTAAATCTTCCAAGTTTTTGCAAATATTAACATTTTATATAACAACATAGTTTCAAATATTCTGCAATCTGTATTTTTTTCTATAGAATTCATTAAGTCTTCAATGTCATCAAAGGGTTCTTGGAAACCTATACAGTAAAATATAATCATCATGAAAGCAGGTTCTAAATAATATCCCCTTCAAAGTCAAGTCTCCACAATATTGATGAGAAAGAAAAAAAAAATCCTTACCAATATATAACGAAATGATTAGAAAGTCTGCTATATTCTTTATAAATAAGCTTTTTAAAAAGCAAACATTTTTGAAGCATATAAAAAAGGACTATATTTAATAAAATTTATTATGTAGTAGTGCTTTACAGTGGTACATAATCTTTACATACATTTTGAATTTTATGACCATAGTGATTTAAATATCATTCTTCAAAAAAAAAAAAAAAGAAATCTTAAAAACCAAGTAGTACCCATTACATAAATAAACAGCTTTCTTTAAATTGAATCAAGACATGAACCCAGGTGTTTACAACAAACTATTTGGTAAGCAATTTCACATAATTAACTTGGAAATATCATGATTAGATGTCTGAATACCATTAAAAAGGGATTTAAAATTTTGCCTTAAGAAAAAGACTGTTTTCCAAATTACCTTATTATAAGACTATTCAAAGTAATGGACAGGACTGTATATAAAATAATTCATAAAAGTACACTGGAACAAAGGCAATAATGATATTTTGACATTAATAAACATCTTGAGAGCTATTTTCTATATATATTTAGAAATTTGTTCCCATTTCAACTCATTTAGAGATACAACCTCCACTTAAATATATTCAGAAGGTTAATAGCTCCTTTTTCATACTGGCATTTTGTAGTTCTTACTGCCTGTAACACTCAGTCACAGTAACACTAGTGTTTTATTCCAGTAATCATTACCTAATTACATATAGAGACTTGAACTTCCCTTTTCTTTTTGGAAAAGTAAGATGACTACCTCTGAGCATATAGGAATTTTGCTTCAGGTCAATATACCAAAATATTGTGCTTTCCCTGTTTGATTTCAAAAGCTGCATCTCTCTCTCTCTCTCTCTCTCTCTCTCTCTCTCTCTCTCTCTCTCTCTCTCTCTCTCTCTCTTTCTCTCTCTCTCTCACTCACTCTCTCTTTCTTATGTGTGTGTGTGTCTGTCTCTCTATTCTCTCTATTCTGCTTTATTTTCTTGAGAATCACTATCACATAAATAAATCCCATAAATATCGTATTTTTCTGACCATCTTATCACCTTTTCTCAATTTATACTCTGCTTAGTGAAAATGGTGCCTCATTTTCGCATAAATGAAATGTGGGTTTTTCAATATAGACAGGAGTTTATGTTTTGGGGACCATGTTGTCAGTACATAGGTCATATACCCTTAATCCAACTGTGGGCCTCCCAACATGCTATTATTAACCATATAAATATGGGTGAAAATATACATATGGGTGAAAAAAAATGCATATCTGGAATATCATGAAGTTCCTTTGCCAGTATTTCCGGGACCAAGCCTCCGTTCAGAGAAGAGTGGCTTTGTTATACTTACTATTAAGTATGTTTCTGTTCCAACCAAATGACTTCACTAACATATGGGATACAGTGAAAAAATAAACAAAAGACTTGGGGAAAAGTCGAAACAAGGTAAGCAACAAACTGAAGAGCACAACTTTGAGCAGGAGGGAAAGGGGGAGGGATGGAGAGGAGGGGGGTAAACCCTGGGGATTACAATGTTGTGAAATTTATATATAAATTTAAAAAATTATATAATAAAAATATGTTTCTGTTCCTTCCTGAGAGGTTTTCTTTATTAACTTATTCCTTAACTCCTGAAGTAGCAATCTTTATTTAAATATTACTTCAAGGAAAGCCAAACTTGCCAAATAAACTTTCCTGGGATAATATAACTTTCCTCCAGTTTTGCTATGTAACCCGTTTCCCAAATCCTATGTTGAATTTCTAATAGAATCTAGCCAGGACACCATCAGTGTATAATGAAGTTTTTTCCTGAGTAAAAAAATAACGATAGAAGAGTAAATGTTAACCTAGGGTCATATTTTAATTTGATGAATAGGCAGGATAAGTAGGAGTAAAACAGAACTTATTTTTGAGATCTTATTTATACTTCCTCTTTTCCTACTTTCATGTTTTATAGATCGCTACTTATATTAAAAAAAAAAGACATCAGATAAATTTCTCTTTTCTTTCCGATTATATATTACCTTGGCGTGTTTGCTGATAGCAGCTCAATACATTGTATTTCCAAGAAGCATTATAATAGGTTTTTATATGTGGATTATGTACGTATGCAAATTAAGATAACACTGGTTTGCAACATTTTACATGTTTTAAGTGTACACAGTTCTAAATTTCAAGGATGACACCACACATACTCACAGCCAAAATACTACTGACACTACATCACAGTTCATCAGATCCTTCTAGGTCTTAGAGAAGAGAAAGTTCTTTGCAAATAGAGTATAAAATATGAGATCCCATTATTTGAGAAAAGAGTTTAAACACTAATTTTTAAATCTTTACAATTAGATATCTTCTAAAATACAGAGTCCCGTTGAGAAGTCTATAGCATATGATAAGAGTAAATCTACAATACAGGAACTAAAAGTCTAAGTTTCTTGAAGTTTGGACACAAATATGATTACCTAGAGGTACATAAAATATTATATGTATATGTTTAAATATCTCATGATATAGCATCTGTAGTCTTCTGTTCTATTTTCAGAACTTTTAATTACCATCGAAGTTTT
>PVHY01023758.1:0-20524 GCA_004024945.1 Uropsilus gracilis
AGATGAACGAAGTTTCTAGAAGATAGATTTCAGGTTATCATTTGCTGAGTGCTTCCCTTGCACCAACTATTGTTATTAGTTTCTTCACATATATCATCTCTTAATCCTCACAACAAATCTGTCAGATAAATTTCATTACTCCTGTTTTGCATGCGAGACAACAGACCAAGATAAATTAAGTTAATTGCCTAAGTGGCCGGGATCTGAACCCAGATGTTGTCTCTGTCTCTGCCACTGTATCATCCTGGTTCTTCACATATGACTCCAACAATCACTCCTCTTCAAAGAGAGTTGGGATTTTCCAGGAGTAAGGGGCTACACAGGCCTGAAGGTCAAAATGGCTTTCTTCTTAGGACTTGATAAAAAGGGATTTCAAAATGAGAGATATAGTTGGACTAGAAACCCCCTAAGATCCCTTCCAACTATGAATCAATAAATTCTTCAAGCTTTTAAAATTCTTTCCCTAACTCTACTGGTTCTCTTCCAGTGCCCTTCCTGATCCCTCTCTGACCTTTTTGCTCTCTGCTTTCAGTCTCATTCTGCTGCCTAAAGGCATTGCAGCACAATTTCCCTGCTCTGTTTCCAGCAGCTTCCATCTAGTGGAGACTCCCAGCAGGCAGAGGGTTATGGGGGTGAATGATTCTGTGAGGTAACCTTTGGTTGTTGCCTTCAGCGAAGATCACCTCTCCCCTCAAGTGACCTGGTCTGCACAACGGTTATCACCTCTCAGTTCAGTTCACTCCTCCCTTGCCTATTCTCTTCAGTCTAGAAATGGCAACCATTTTTTTTTTTTTCTATATCCCAGGTCCTACAACATCCTGTGGGATCTCTTACAACCTTCTTCAAGCTGTTCTGATTTTAATCTGTCATTGTTTCTGACTGAAATTCTGACTTCTATATAAATTTTTCTCCATTTTTATAGTTTGATTACATTTTTCTATATGCTCATGTGTGCCTTTCAGGTAAAGACTGAAGAAGACAAAAATCATCTGAAACCCCACTCCCAGATACAGGTATTTTTCCCCAACTTAATTCTATGCACACATTACATGTTTTCAGGGATTTGTTTTTGTTTTTGTTTTGAGACTAGGTTTTCCCTTGTTTTCTGAGAAACTGCAGGCTCACATTGCCTGGGGTACCATGGACTCAAGCAATCTCCAGTCTCAGCCTCCTAGGTAGCTAAGGTTACAGGCGTGCACTACCACACCTAGCTATTTCTTTGAGACTAGGTCTCACTATGATGTCCCCAGCAGGTCTCAAACCTGAGGACTCAAGCAATTCCTAGCCTCAGCCTCGCTTCGTAGGCTGCGATTATAGGCACGCACCATTGTGCCCAGTCAGGATCTTTTTTTCTTTGTGATAAAATATAAATAACAGAATTTACCACTTTTGCCATTTTTTTTTGAGACTAGGTCTCGCTAATTTTGCCCATGGAACCATAGGCTCACATACCACGGACTCAAGCAATCCCCAGCCTCAGCTTCCCAGGTAGCTGGAATTACAGGCATGCGCCACTATGCCCAGCTATTTTTTTGGAACTAGGTCTCACTATGTTGCCCTGAGGGGGGCTCAAATAGCAATTCCTGGTCCCTGCCATGGCTTCCTAGGCTGCCACTTACAGGCATGCACCACCGTGCCCAGCCACTTTAGCCATTTTTAAATATACAATTTGGTGACATTAAATATATACATTGCATGTCCATGTATACATATATGTGTACACATGTACACACATTATATGTATATACATTGTATGTATTCACAACATAGTCATCACTAGCTAATTCCAATATTCTTTTTTAAGGACTTAATTTTCTTGATGCAGTTGTAAGTTCATAGCAAACTTGAGAGGAAGGTACAAAGAGTTCCCTTATCCCCTTGCCCCCACCCATGCCCAGAGTTGGGGGCACCACTCCCACCCTCCCAACCACAAGTCCAGACTCACATACTATCCTATACACGTGGTACATTTGTTACAATTGAGGAGCCTATACTAATACATCATAAGCACCCTAAGTCCATAGTTTTCCTTAGGGCTCACTCTCAGGGGATTTGAACTTACTAGATCTCTATGGGTTTGTACAAATTTGAAATTATTGGAGTGACAATCAGCAGCTGCAACATAATGACGCCTATCCATCATTATATCATAAAGTGTTTTCACTGCCTTAAAAATCTTCTGTGCTCTGCCTATTCATTCCTCCTCCCTTACATGTGTTTTACACTGTTTTAATCTCAATGTATATGCAATTTCATTAACAAAATTGTATCATAGTTTTCCTCATTTTATTATCATACCTTTCATCAGCATCATGTTCCCAAGTTGCATTCCATAATACAACATTTTTCTACTTCCTTATTTAGATTATTTGTTTGCCATCATAAATACCACTGCTATGATGATCATAACTCATAAGTTTTAGCCCAAACTTTGAATTCTTTCCTCCCTGAGACTCCAGAAATGCCCAATATATTGCATGCACTAGAGGGAGCTGGGGAGTTCTTGGAAACAATAGTTTTCTGTACCCTGTTGAAGAATGAGAATAACCTGCCAAGACTGGCAGAAATATTAAAGGCATTTGAGGGCTCCCTTCACCACCGGGAATGCTATGCCTGATCTCATAATAAAACAACGCAGGCATTTTCTTCCCAGGACTCGTCCCATCTTGGGTCAGGAGCAGAGCTCAGTTGCCTTGGCTGACCATACGTGTGGTCATGAATCTTTCCAGCTGTGGATGACCAAGTACTGACCGCAAAGGCTGGCTCAGTCTATGAACAAAGGCGGTGAGAGCAGGCCGGGGCCCCACCCCAGCCTCAGGAAACCACAGTCCCTGAGTGAGTTCCAGAGCCGCAGGCAGGTCTGGTTGGGGAACTCGTTGTACAAGTTCTCTACAGCTGCAGTGGCTGCACTTGGAGGCTGCGGTGGGTAAGTGCCCTCAGCCCAGACTCAGGGTCACCAGCAAATGGAGAGCAAGTCTTATGACCAGGGTATCCTGACTGAGGAGGAGGAGGTGGAGCTAGGGCCTGAGTACTCCAGCTTTAGCTCCTCTTCTGTAGCTCCTTCCCTTTTTTAGATGATGGGGACCCAAGAGAGCCTGCAAGAGCCCATGCAGTCCACAGACACTATGCAAATGCAGGTGAGGCGAGAACCTGGAGTGAGTTGAGAATGTGGAACACCCTACATGCATCAGACCAAGGAGTTTGCCTCTTCTTTTTGCCCCACCCCCAGCCCCAATTTCCCCAGGTCAGACCCCTCCTGGTTTTGTCTTCTTCATTCATACAGGCGAGAAATGAAGAACCCCTATACTGAATACTGAAAGCAGGAAGAGTGTTGGGGAGACACAAAACTACTCATGTGACTTAAAAGGCAGTGGGGCTGGTAGAGTTGGCAGAAATGGTCAGCCTTGGAGGAAGCAGAACAAGTCAGACTCCAGGTCCCATATTTTCAGATGCTCAGTGCAACACAGGTCCGGTTAAGGAAACACTTCTGTTAACCCTGGTTCTCAGTCTTAACTGGTCATAAAATCACCTGGGAAGCTATTTTTATTTTTTATTTTTTGAGACTAGGTCTCGCTATTTTTGCTTGTGAAACCACAGGCTCACGTTGCCTGGGGTACCATGGACTCAAGCAATGCCCAGTCTCAGCTTCCCAGGTAGCTGGGATTACAGGCACGTTCTCAGCTATTTTTTTGCAACTAGGTCTCATTACGTTGCCCCAAGCAGGATTCGAATCACAATCCCTGGCCCCTGCTGCGGTTTCCTAGGCTGCTGCTTATAGGCATGCACCACCATGCCTGGCCTCCCAAATCTCTCACCGTGCAACTCCTGGAAAGGGGGCCCATAGTAGGAATTTACCAGGTGATTCCCATGTGCAGCCAAGGTTGAGAGCCCCCAGCCTTAAAAGGATCGTGTAATAAAGTTTTGGTGGGTTGATGGTCATATACATTTATTTATTTATTTATTTATTTGTTTGTTTGTTTGTTTATCTATCTATTTATTTAGAGACTAGGTCTCATTATGTTGCCTGGGGTAGTTCTGACCCCATGGACTCAAGTGATTCCTAGCCTCAGCCTCCCAAGTAGCTGGGATTGCAGGTGCATGCCACCACACCTGGTGGTCATATAAATTTAATAGCCATCTTTCAGTCTGTACTTAGATTTTATTTCTTTAAATCTTGCTTTATAATTCATTCTTGTATCCACTCACAAAGTCAATTAGAGATCTATAAACAAGTTATAATTTTAACATTAAATTTAATGAGAAAAAAATATCTTGTGTCATTGTGCTCTGGGAATGATCCCTGTCTGAAAAAAGCTTTCTTGGTTGGTACACCCAAAACCACATATTTTTTTCACTGAGTAGACAGGTGGCTGGGAAAAATGAGAGGAAAAGTCATAGTTTAGCAAAGCCAAAACTGAAAGAGAGCAACTGGGAAGCTCAGAGATCCTCAGGTATACACCCAAGGGGACAAGTCTGCATTTTAGGTACAGTAGAATAGTTTAGTGGATCCAAAGGGTGGCAGAGGCTCAGAACCTTACCTGGATCATATGCCAACTTTCAGGAACCCCATGGACTGGACTTTGACTTGTATCACCACCGGAAAGCTGAGATTCATCAAATTCTGCATCCTCTTCTTGCCTCAACTTCCTCTACACTGATCTATATTCCTTTAAGAAGGGGATCAGAAAAGGCGGGGATCTTGGGATCAGACTGATGTGGTTCACTGCTGAACTCCATCACTTATAAGCGGCACGACAGTTGTCAAGCTTAACCTCTAAGGGCTCCATTTCTCACCTATGAACTTAGCAGGTGGTCTGAGAAAATGGAGTGGACTGGGTCAACCCCTTATTGCCCCTGCACTAAGGCAGAATTTTCTGTCTTTGATTGAGGATTTTGTCTTGTCTACCTCAGGAACATCTTCCCAGGGTTGGCCCTCCTGCCCTGCCATATTTGGCTTGTTCGTTGTGCAGGAGAGAAAGCCAGGCAAGAGGAGCCTCTGCTCAGGTTTTCCAAATCAGGTACAGTTTCCTAGCCGGCCATGGTGGCTCGTGCCTGTAAGCTTCAGCCTATGAAGCGACTGGGGCTAGGGATTGTGGTTCGAGTCCCGCTCTGGGCAACACAGTGAGACCTGGTCCCCAAAAAAAGCTGGGTGTAGTGGTGCGCGACTGTAATCCCAGCTACCTGGGAAACTAAGGCTGGGGATTGCTTGAGTCCGTGGTACCCTGGGCAACGTGAGCCTGAGGTTCCATGGGCCAAAATAGCGAGACCTGGTCTCAAAAAAAAAAAAAAAAAAATCAGGTACTGTTTCCATGTTCCTTTGACTGTACTTCACCCGTGAAGTGAAATGGTCACGGGGCCTCTTAAAACACAGTCTCCCTATTCTCTGCCACATGACACACACAGGCCCTGAAATACCCTGTTCTCGTGGGCCTGTAGTATGTGGGTACTGCTCCCCAGATCTGTCCTCTTCAGAATGAGCTACACTGCCCATCTGAAGATGATGGAGGCCAAGCACAGCTGTTGGGGGTAGGGGGCAACAGGGAAATATGTGAACCAGGGCAGAGACATCTGGTTGTCCATCAGGAGTATTCTGGTGACCTAGGATAGAGTCTTTCCTGAGAAGGGGAAAGTTCTGTTGCGTCTCACCAAATTTCAGCTCAGGAAATCTTTTTTTTTTTTTTTTTGAGACTAGTTCTTGCTATTTTGCCTGTGGAACTGCAGGCTCATGTTACCTGTGGTACCACGGACTCAAGCACTCCCCAGCCTCAGCTTCCCAGGTGGCTGGGATTACAGGCACATGCCATAAAGCCCAGCTATTTTGGGGGGACTAGGTCTTGCTACGTTGCCCCAGGTGGGACTCGAACCACAATCCCCAGCCCCAGCTGTAACTCCATAGGCTGTCACCAACAGGCATGCGCCGCTGCCAGACTCAGCTCAGGAAAACTAATGAAAGTAGGTAGTCTAATTTTAAACTTGGTCTCCCCATTATGAAGATATTTTTCAACTTTAAGGGTTAACAGAGACTTTATGTAACAGCATCTTAGTGTGATGTAGTGGTATGTGGATCCCAGTGGGTACTCTCTCCTGCAAATGTTACACTGTCAGTTAGGTTGTTGTGAAGATTAAATGCAAAAAGAGATGCTCAGGAAGGATGATAATTCTTTCCTTCCAGCTCCGGAATGTCACTCAAAAAATGCAAGAGAATCTTCACTATTTTTTTTTTTTTTTTTTTTTGAGACTAGCACTCACTATTTTTGCCCATGGAACCGCAGGCTCATGTTGCCTGGGGTACCAAGGACTCAAGCAATCCCCAGCCTCAGCTTCCCAGGTAGCTGCAATTACAGGCATGCGCCACCACGCCCAGCTATTTTTTGGAACTAGGTCTCACCGTTTTTACCCCAAGCGGGACTCGAACCACGATCCCTAGCCCCAGCCGCTTCGTAGGCTGAAGCTTTACAGGCACGAGCCACTGTACCTGGAGAGAATCCTTCTTTAGGTAGGACCACTCCTTCCTCCCTTTTGGTTCTGAGGGACAGGCTTCAGTTGGGCTAATTGACATGCCTCCAGCTTTCCCCTGGAGGGGCTATTTAGCTAAGTTGGAGAACTGAGCCCAAATGCCTCATTAGCTCTGACCCAAGAAATGACTCTTAGGCCAGCCAGGAAGGCTTTGGCCCTCCTGAAGCATTCTGGAGATAAGTAGCCCCAGGTAGGGTAGAGCTTCAGGAATGGGCCTTCGGCTCCTGTCCAGTCTTCTGGAAGCACCCATGGAGAGAGATTTCTGGGTAAAACTATCACTGAAGATTCAGAGAACTGTTTGCCAAGGTCCATTGGCCTAAGCTGGGGAATGGTACCTGGAGAACTGGCAATACTTCCTGTAGTGCCAGGGAAGTGTGAGAGAGGGGGAGGTAAGTCCACTGATCTGTTTCTCGAAGATTCAGAGAAACCGGACTGTTTAAGTAAGTTAGAACAAGCAGAACTGGTTTATTTTGAATGTATTTCAAATTGGCTGCAATAAATCTACTTTATACTTTGAAAGTAAGGTACCATTTATTGTCTGCATTATAAATGGTAAATAGGACTGAACTAGGCCATCAGAAAAGCAATCTGAGATAGACTTGAAGCCTTCTAATGTTGTTTCATGGATCACAGAGAAAAATGTTCTTAAGACCATATAATAGGGTTTCCTCCCTTTGGAAAAGTTTCTATAAACTTTGGGAAATATTTTCATGTTGGTAATTAAGTATCAAGAAATTTGACCCCAGCTCTTCATTGAATCTTTTACTCTTGTACCTTTTACTGTTGAACTCTTAGTCTCTCTACCATCAATTAACTATCTGCCTTATTGCTCATCTATTTCCATCAATATATCTTTTTAATCATCAGAAATAGCCATGTATTTCAAAACAAAGACAATTTATTTTTCAGTCACAGGAAAGCTAATCTAATAAATTTGGCATTCCACTTATTCTAGGGAACAGAACCCTGAGAATCACCATAACAAAACATTCCTGACACCTCAAGATCTCAAAATAAATTTTACAAGTATTTTTAACATATTCAAATATTAGAGAGGCATGTAATGCTCAGGAACAAGCTCTGCTGGTCACCTCGTGCGGCATTCTTCTATCAGAAAAGTGTACTCTCACCAGGCAAAGTAAAAAATTTTTTATGTATTTTCACCCTATGCCAAATTTTATCTGAAGGGTCTAGGGGTTAGGGATTCAGTGAATTCATCTCCATATCCATTCTGTCCCTCCCCCAGTTTATTTGTTTATTTATCTGTTTGTTTGTTTAGAGACTAGGTCTCACTATGTTGCCCGGAGTAGTCCCAAACACGCAGACTCAAGCGATCCTTAGCCTCAGCCTCCCAAGGCAGGGGTTACAGGTACACACCACCACACCCAGCTCAGCTTTACTTTAACTCCCTATTGCCCTTCATGTTAAACCCAGGTTGGCTAATTTTGATGATAAAACACTAGTCCTTTATACCTATGGCTGGTATAAAGGCAATATTGTTTATTTGCCAAATCCCTGAGAGGCAAAAATCTAATTAATCTATTAAGGCTTCTCTTGGAAAAATGTCAAGTCTTTCAGATGGGAAACCTGGGTCGATGTCATTAGTGTTTTGCAACAGGCTGGAAGGATTGCTCTAGACAAATCAGACCTTCTTTGCTAAATATGTTGTGAGGTGCGCGCCAGCATGAATAGCAAGCTACGAAGGCAGGAAAGGGAGCAGTTCTATTTGGGGATATTTAGCAGGGGAAGCTTGTAGCCTTTATGTCAATGCCCAGAGTCCTCTAGAGTGGAGCAGAAGGCCCCATATCTCCAGAGTCAGGACTAGAAGAAGGGAAGATGTAGCTGGAAATGTAGTCAGGCACCCCCTAAGTACATCCCCATAACCTTCCAAATGTCATACTTGTGGGTGGGGCTCACAAGGTTTCTCCCTGAGGTTTCTCCTGATGGGCTTGACCCTCACGGTAAGACCCCACCTACCAAGCCTCCAAGGACAGATGCCCCACTGTTTGGTACTAGTAATTGGGCTGATGAGATCGGGAAGTTTGACTGGGTTTATTTTTAAGCTACAGTTTCTCTTGTTTTCTGCAAAATCTTAACTGAACTGATTGCTTTCAAGGTTCCTCTCCCTCACAAAAACATAGAAACAGATCACTGGCTCATTGACACGAAGACTGTGGCTGTGTTGCTAGAAAAACAGAAAGGGAGGAACCAGCAAACCCTCGTTCTCCAGAGGGAGAGAAAACCTCGGCAGTTTTCCATCCCAGAAATCCCTGAGGAGGCCTTCAGAGAGCAGAGCAGCCCTCCTCAGCGCTATTGGCTCTTGCAATCACCCAGCACAAATGCTAAACCAACTTAGATTTCCAAACTGACTCTATGACACCTGCACAGGGTGGGCACACCTGGATGGGGCGTGGCAGGGAGGGAACATACTTGCTCTTATCTGTTCCACAGAACTTTCCACAATAAGGGCACCTGACTGCACTGCTCCACAGCATACTGCTGGCCATACGTGGCTGTTAAGTATTTGGATGTGGCTAGTATGACAAGCTGAAGTGTTTGCTTTATTTCATTTAAACTAACTTGAATTTATGCCGGGCACGGTGGCTCGTGCCTGTAAGCTTCAGCCTATGCGCTTCATACATTATGAAGCGGCCGGGGCAGGGGATCGCGGTTTGAGTCCCGCCTGGGGCCCGTAGCAAGACCTAGTTCCAAAAAAATAGCTGGACGTGGTGGCGTGCGCCTGTAATTCCAGCTACCTGGGAAGCTGGGCTGGGGGTTGCTTGAGTGGTACCCCGGCTGTGGTACCCTGGGCAACGTGAGCCTGCAGTTCCCCGGGCAAAAATAGCAAGACCCATTCTCAAAAAACGAACAAACAAACAAACAAACAAACAAACTTGAATTTAAAAAACTGCAAGTTGTGAACTAGTGGCTATTATATCAGCTCGGAGAGGAGTTTGCTGACCTTAAGATGCTCACAGAGGGAGGACAGCTTCAATTCTTCCCAGTCTCCTTTTTCATTTTTTTTCCTCTTAATTCCCTGGATATTCGGCTTTTCCTTGTTCATCAGTCTGGCAGCTCCACTGCCGAGGCCTCTCCTCGGTTAACCCTACCACACTGGCCAAACTTGAGCAAGAAGCCACATTACACTATCTGCTTTGAAAAAATGAAGTGTGGTTCTCTCTGAGAGGGATGAGGTTGGCAAGGTTCATTGTAGCTGAGTGTGATCGTCCAACCTGCTAATTTGCTAAAATAATTTGGGAAAGTGCTACTTAAAAACCCTGATGGGAGCGAAAGTGAATTTCTGAAATTTGTGGGAGGCCAAAGTCCATGCTACTGGAGGTTATGTTTGCTAATTGTCTCAGTGGTTGTTTATTAAATGGCTATGGAATATTTATTTCTCTCTGTCAGAGCACTTGGCCCAGAAAGCCAGGCTCATTTGCTGAGATTTCCTGCTTGTGACCTAATCCAAAAATTCAGCCTAATGTGTGATGAACTGGAAATTTGGAAGCACATTTTCTGCGTTTTTTGTAATTGCCTTTGCAACCCAGACCAACTGTTTGGGGCACAGATCTGCTAGAAGAGAGGCAGGTGAGTGCAAGAGGGTAGTGGTGTTTGGTTCAGGGTAGGACATTGATCTCAGAGCAATCAATTTCCTAGGCTGGCCAGTGACCTGTGATCTGTCTCAAAGTGTCTGCTCAAAGAGATTCCCTCTCTTTGGGTCTTAAAATGGAAGCAGACTCTGAAGCTAAAAATGTCAAGTGGGGGATAAAAGGGAAGGAAGCAATTGTGGCAGCTTAGGTAGGGAGCTCTTAGCCAGAGACTACATTTGTGGGATGAGCCTTGAACTCTTCTTTTAAAAATTCCTCAGCATATTTACATGCACTGATAGCCATTTTGTCTTAATAGCATTATGTGCGTAGTCACTTCCAGTAGGACGCTTCTTCCCCACCTCACACCTCCCTTTTGCATCTTGAATCTAGGATACAGGTAGGCTTTTGCTATTGCTGGTGGTATTTCAGTGTCAGGCTCTCTATTTAATATTTCCTTGGGGTAGATGCCAGAAGTGGGATTGCCAGTCAAGGAGATACTTGTCTTTGTGTTTCTTGGTATATATTGATTGCCTTTCAAGACTGGTATAAATCTAGTGTCATTGGTTCACTGACAATGTCATTTTCACCCATGTGTGAGCACTGGGAATATGTTCTTGAATTTCCCTCCTAGCTCCCCATGTTGTAAAGAGTAAATAGTAAATATTAGAAAATGCTTCAAGTCTGCTTTAATTTGTATTATTTTTTTATGATAGTTACGATAACCATTAAGATAAATCAGTGTGTGTTTTCTGAGTTTCCGAAAGTAATGTCCTTGGAGACACCCTCTTGAGCCCCTTAAAATTTGCCTAGTATAGTTTCAAAACAACAACACTTCCAGTGGCAGGCACCCTAAAACCCAACCTATCTGAAAAACAGCCTTTTCCTTTGTTAGTTAAACCTCCTTTGTAGTTTTTCCCAGCAGTGTTGGCATATAGCTTGTTGAGTATCCATGACACTTTAGTTATGTAGCCACATTGCATGTAAAGATAAGCAACTGGATTAAAAAAAAACAAAAACAAAAAATAAAAAAAACAACCTAAAACCAAGTTCTTAAATATAGAACTGCTCAGAGTCTTCACGGCCTCTTTAGTAAATGTTTGTGTCTGGGAGAATGTATGGGGCATCTTCCCCAAATCTATTTTGCTTGCTGCCAACTCCTGGTGTGCTGGAGATGACCAAAGGAAAAATGACCTGAAGAAGGTACTTTGAGAAATTCTGCTCTGGCATAGAGCACACCAGCAGGTTCATGCCCACACCAGCAGGCTGCCTGGGAAAACACCCCACCTCACTCCTTTTCAGACATGATATGCAGTCTCAAAGCCAGACACATTTTCAGAAACACTTTAAATAATCTCTCTGAAGTTCAGTAAGGACATTGAAAAGATATTTTGTAGTGTGCAAAGATGACCAGGGACAGCTGGCAAGTGGAAAAGAATTTTCTCTTTTTTATCTTAAATTTTCTATCTGTGGGTTCCTTGGTCATTGCCTAAACCCCCAACACCACTAGAAAATAAGTTGCCACAAACATCAAATTGTACAAACTATTCTAAATTGGCTTAAAAGCTGAGAATATGTTTATATTGATAGATTATTGTATTTATATATTGCATGATTGTATTATGCTTTCTCCTTTAAAATGTTTTATATTAAACTTTTTTGTTTTACTGATGGACTGCTGCTTACTTAATAACAAAGCTATTTAAATATATATATAAACATTTAATCAGATGTTAAACTGATTTATAAGTATGTATAAACATATATACATATCTATATGAAAATAGAGATATAGAGAAAAATGTATGAAAAGTTATATAGCAAAATGCCAACTGGTTTTCCTTTACTAGTGGGATTATATATTTTATTTGTTTTTAACCTTGTTCCTGTTGACTAGATATTGCCTGAGAATAATGTTCTCAAAATAAATATGTGTAAATTTTCTAAGGGAACAATTAAAGCATTTTTTTTATTTTGGAGAAAAGAGGCAATAAGGGAAAATAACATTTTAGCATTTTGCTGTGACCCAAACATCTTAGCTATCTGATATCATTTAATCCTCTCAATAATTATTCCTATTTCACAATTGAGGAAATTGAGACACAAATTAAGAGGAAACTTAATTGACTTCCCCACAATCATGACGTAAGTAGTAGAGCCGAATTTTCTTTTAAATTTTGGCAAGTAGCTGAGCATGGTGTCACATGCCTGTAAGTGGCAGCCTAGGAAGCTGCACCCAGGGCCAGGGATCGCAGTTCAAGTCCCACCAGGGGCACGTAGCAAGACCTAGTTCCAAAAAATATAGGTGGGTGTGGTGGTGCACGCCTGTAAACCCAGCTACCTGGGAAGCTGAGGCTAGGGTTTGCTTGAGTTTGTGGTACCCCGGGCAACATGAGCCTGGGGTTTCACAGGCAAAAATAGTGAGACAGTCTCAAAAAAAAAAAAAAATTGGCCAAGTATACATAATATAGAATTTACCACTTTAACTATTTTTAAGTATACCATTCAGTGCCATTAAGTCTCACATTCACAATGTTATGCAATGTAGTGTTTTCATCAGTACCTATTCCCAGAAAGAGTTTATCATTTCAAATTGAAATCGATAACAAAACCCAAAAAGCAGGGTACTTGTTAAATTTACAAGCAGCTGGCCCTTTAAATCCAGTCACTCCTCAGGTTTGTCCTAGCTCATGCTAGCAGTAGTAAGACCACACTAACCTTAAGAGAGGCAAAAACAAGATTTATTCACTAATAGGATGAAATAGACATAAGTCACCAAGCATACAAGGGACCCCCTTTATCTTACCACACAGTTCAGTCTCTATTTGTTTTTTTGTTTGTTTGTTTGTTTGTTTGTTTTTTGAAACTAGGTCTCACTATTTTTGCCCGTGGAACCTCAGGTTCACATTGCCCGGGGTACCACAGACTCAAGCAATCCACAGCCTCAGCTTCCCAGGTAGCTGGAATTACAGGTGTGTGACACCAAGCCCAGGTATTGTTTTTTGGAACTAGGTCTCCCTATGGGCCCCAGGCAGGACTCGAACCACGATCCCTAGCCCCGGCCGCCTCATAGGCTGAAGCTTACACGCACGAGCCACCATGCCCAGCCCAGTTCAGTCTCTAGTCCAAAAGAGCTCATGTAGGTCCTTCAGTCATGTGCATCCACAAAGGGGCGGCTGTCCCACCTTTAAGTCAAATTGAGAAACCAGGATGGCATCGTTGATCTTCCTCCAAAGACATAGCTATTCACTTCAAGCCAAATGAGGAAACCAAGATGGCATTGTCATTCCTCCTCCAAAAGACACAGCTCCAACCTTCTTTCAGTCAGAACCACCATGACTCGCTCAAAACAGAAGCAGCAAAGCCGGGCACGGTGTCTTGTGCCTATAAGCTTCAGCCTAAAAAGCAGCTGGGGCTAGGGATCATGGTTCGAGTCCCGCTCGGGGCAACACAGCAAGACCTAGTCCCAAAAAATAGCTGGGTGTGCTGGCGCGCGCCTGTAATCCCAGCTACCTGGGGAGCTGAGGCTGAGGATTGCTTGAGTCTGTGGTACCCCAGGCAACGTGAGCCTGTGGTTCCATTGGCAAAAATAGCAAGACCAGTCTCCAAAACAAAACAAAACAAAACAAAAAACAGCAACAGCAACCACTTCAGATGTTTCAAGATGAAGATAGCAACACTGCAAGTTCTTTTTGGTCTCTACAATTTGTGAGCTTCGCAGTTTCTAGCTTAAAGCAAGATTCCAAGTACCAAGTTTCCAGTTCAGCTTATACAGGTCACAAGTTTCTTCAACATACTTCCCTGGGCTCCTCACGGACCCAAGCTGGGTATGGAAGCCCACAGCATGGCTTCTCTTCCCGCCCTGCTGCCCCACATGGCAGCAGCATCTCTGAGGCCTCCAACCTCCTTGCTGTTCCTCTCTTGTTTCCCTTCTCCCATGTTCTCTCTCCTCAGCTTTCTGTCTGTCCCTCCAGCCTCACTCCTTCCTAAATCCCTCTCTCAATTCCCTCTCTATTTTCCTCCCCAGAGAAACCTTGACTTCCCTTCTCCAAGTCTCCACCCACAAGGGCAGAATGACTTCCATACTAATTCAGTATTACCACACCAAGGCCATGGGCCCCCAACTTCACCACACCACCTCAATACTGTATTTATTAAAGACTCTTCACTCCTCTCTTCCTCAGTCCTTGTTTTGCTTTGTGTCTCTGTAAACTTGTCTATCTTTGTAATCTCATCAATGAAATCTTACAATATTTGTTTTTTTGTGTCTGCTTTATTTTGCTTAATATAATGTCTTCAAGGTTCAGTCATGTTGTAGAAGATAGCTTTGCTTCATTCCTTTTTATAGCTGAATAATATCGTGTTTGTGTATATACCACATTTATTTATTTATTTATTTAGAGACTATGTCTCACTACTTTTGCCATAGACTCAAGCAATCCCCAGCCTCAGCTTCCCAGGTAGCTGGGATTACAGGCACATGCCACCATACCCAGCTATATTTTTTTGGAACTAGATCTCACTACATGCCCCCCGGCAGAACTCAAACTGTGATCCCTGACCCCGGTTGCAGCTTCTTAGGCTGCCACTTACAGGCATGCAGCACCATGCCTGGCTTATATATCACATTTATTTACCCATTCATCTGTTGATGGGCAATTGGCTTGTTTTCACCTTTTGGCTAATGTGAATAGTGTTAATGTGAATATTAATTTATAAGTACATGTTTGAGTCCCTGTTTTCAAATGTTTTGGGTACATAGACCTAGGCATAGAATTGCTGAATCATAAAATAATTCAGTGCTTAACTTTCTCAGGTATTATCAAGCTGCTAGAGCATCTATATCATGTTTTCATTTTCCATCAACAATGTACAAAGGTTCCAATTTCTCCATATCCTCATCAATATTTTTGTTGTTGTTTTTTATAGTAGCCACCACAATAAGTGTGAAGTGGTATCTCATTGTGGTTTTTATTTGCGTGTCTCTAATGGTTGGAAATAGTAATATTTTTTCAGATACCTACTGGCTTTTTGTTTATTTTTTTAGGAAGAAAAAGACATAAAGACATATACAAAGATATGTGTTTACATATCTTTTGCTTACTTTTAAATTGGGTTGCTTTTGTCAACTTTTGGGTATTTACTGGGTATTAACCTCTTATCAGATATGTGGCTTGCGAATATTTTCTCTAACTCTCTGGGTAATCTTTTACTCTCTCTTTTTTTTTTTTTTTTTGAGACTAGGTTTCCCTATTTTTGCCCGTGGAACCGCAGGTTCACGTTGCCCGGGGTACCACAGACTAAAGCAGTCCCCTGCCTCAGCTTTCCAGGTAGCTGGGATTACAGGCACACACTACCACACCCAGCTATTTTTTTGGAACTAGGTCTCACCATGGACCCCAGGTGGGACTCGAACCGCGATCCCTAGCCCCGGCTGCTTCATAGGCTGAAGCTTACAGACACGAGCCACCATGCCCTGTGTCTTTTACTCTCTTGAGTTCAATTTATCTTTTTTTGCCTGTGCTTTTATCTCATAGACAAGAAATCCTACTAAATATGATGTCACTGAGATATCCCCCTATATTTTCTTTTAGTATTTCTACAGTTTTAGTTTTACCCCTTAGGTTGTTGGCATCTGGTTTTTCTCAGCACCAGTTCCTGCAAGTGGTCCATGTGGTCCATGCCTACTTGAATAACCAGTACATTGAAGCCAGGTGTAGCCCATTAGCTTTTTCCTTACTGAATTCCTGCCTTTTTTTTTTTTTTTTGCCCATGGAGCTGCAGGCTCATGTTGCCTGGGGTACCACAGACTCAAGCGATCCCCAGTCTCAGCTTCCCAGGTAGCTGGGGTTACAGGCATGTGCCACCATGCCCAGCTATTTTTTTGGGACTAGGTCTCGTTGTGTTGCCCAGAGCAGGACTCAAACCATGTTCCCTAGCTCCAGCCGCTTCATAGGCTGAAGCTTACAGGCACAAGCCACCGTGCCCAGTGAATTCTTGTCCTTTGAATTGTAAAAAGTACTCCAGAGACACACAGGTGAGTAAAAGAGGCAAATTTATTTAAGACAAAGAAACAGATAAGAAATAAAGAAGATAGGAAAGTAAACACTCTGTACTGAGAAAGCCCTGGGTGGAGTAAAGGAGGTTACTTGCATGGTTACAAAAAAAAAAATCTAATATTATAAAGCTCCTTATGAATATTCTAAGAGCACCTTTATTAGGTATGGAATCAGCTCTGTGCATTTAGCAATATGGGACTTTTTTTGGTAGTTGATGTGTGCTTCAGTATTTCCTAAAACAGTCTCTCTCAGACTCAAAAGAGCTGCCATAGGCCAAGCCTGGAGAGTTCCCAGGTGGGGTGAGGCAGCCGGGGGCCTCACCCAAGGGCAGGCCTGCTACAGGTCACCCTGTTTCCTCCAGTTGCTGGCTGTATCAGCTGACCCAGCCTGGCTTGAGGACTGCCCAGACCAGTTTGCAAGGTTTCTATTCCCTGGGAGCTAGTTCCCTGACCATGGTGGCCTCTCTCTCTTTCTCTCTCTCTCTGTGACTATAGTGGCCTCTCTCTCTCTCTCTCTGACCATGGTGGCCTCTCTCTCTCTCTCTCTCTCTCTCTCTCCCCCCTGTCTCTCTTTGGGCCACTGACTTCACTTCTATCTGCCTGTCCAAGGCTTGGGCCCCCGTCTTCCCCTGGGCCTGCCAATAGGCCAGCCAGGTATGACCCAGAAGGTTTCTGCCTTTTAAATGGATATAAAATTATCTATAAGAACATGGACAGAAATGCTAAGAGTAACAATTTCACATTTATTAGGTACTTAGCAGACATAGTTGACATATTTCACATCATTTATTACTCACAAAAGACCTATGAGGTCAATACTGTTATTATGCCTTGTTCATGGATAAAATACTAAGGTAGGAGGCTCAAACGCTGTGCCCAAGGTCACACAGCAAGTAATTGGCACAAGTAGGATTCAAATGCTACTTCTGAGCAATGCCTTTGGGTTGGACTGATATCCACTCTGTGTGTGTGTGTGTGTGTGTGTGTGTGTGTGTGTGTGGCTGTAAGAGAGTGCTATTGGTGAGGAGGAGGGGCAAGGGATGAGAAAGCAAATGTACTAAAAACATGAAGGCCTAGGAAGAAGTAAACCAAGGTTAGTGGGTGGGTGGGAATAGAATTAGGCCTCAAGGTGAGCTTTTTTCCCCCACCCTAGATTGTCTAGTTCTAGCAGACACTGACCCTTATACAGAGATAGCAGAGTAGATTAGGGGCTGATAGTCAACTACTGAAATAACTTGTAACCAAAAGTTCTAGAACACAGACACAGGACCACTCACCAGGTGCCCGCCCCCTTCCACAGGCCTGGCCCTGCTCTTTGCCTCTGTCCTCCCAGCCTCTTCTGGCTGGTCTCACTGATACTACTTTCCTAGCAGGCTCAGGCCTGCCCGGGTTCCTAAGGAATTTCCCTGGTCTGGCCTGCACAGGGAAGGGAATCAAGAGGAAAACAAGACATGCTTCCACCTTCAGGAGTTCTCAGTCTGGGCAGGCAGGTGATTCACCAGCCAGAACCCAGGAGTCCCCTGACACCTGCCTCCCTGTAGCCCATGCACCATCACATCATATTGGGTTAACCTACATATTACCTCTCAGTTCTGTCTGCCTTCTTTCTCCATGCTGGTCTAAGCTGCCACCACCTGCAGCTGCTAAGAACCAGTCACTCTTAGAGAAGATGCTTGTGCAGGGAGGGCTGCAAGACAGCAGGAGGGGAAACCACTAAGTCTATCTAGAGAAAAACACCATAGAAGGGGCCCATGTGTGTTCTCAAGGGGGAATTTGCAGGTAGGAAAATACATTTGAGGGGATGCCTTTTCATATAAAGAGTTCAAAGGTGATTTGGGGGTATTGATAGTCGGATTGCAACAGCAGGCAGGACCAAGTGGAGGAGATCTTGTCTTTGTAGGTGAAGGAGAGCCACTGAAAAAGTTTTAGAGAGTAAACTCCAGTGTAAGGTTTGTCTAGCTTTCCCGCAAATATAGACTGGCTAAAAAATGCTGATGTGGAATCTATCCAGACATGAAGCATAAGATGGCCCCAGGCTCTTTCAGCCTATTGGACTCCATCATTCTAATCCACATCCCTCACCATCAGCCCTGCTGAAAGGCTTAATAATGAGGGCACCAATAGGACCTGGGTAAGAGATAGGTAGGAAGAGGAGGCTGATAGCAACAGTTAAGGGGTCAAATAGTGACTGAGGAAATGTTGGGACTGGGAGTATAGATATTGAGGAAGTAGCTGGAAGTTTCTGAAACTGCCATGTCAACAGAGAAAAGTCCTGCCCAACTCCCCAAACCAGGTAAATCTCCTCCCACTTCTTCTCTGCTCTCTGGCTCAAACAGATGCGCTCTAATCTGATGGGTCAGGTTTGAGGATGGTGCTTAGTTCAAGTTTACTTGTGTCAATGAGAAGAAAAAAAAAAAAAAAAAGACACAGAAGGTGACTGTCACCAGGCATGGTGGTGCATGCCTGTAAGCGGCAGCCTAAGAAGCCATGGCTGGGGCCAGGGATTGCAGTTCGAGTCCTACCAGGGCCACATAGCCAGACCTAGTTCCAAAAAAAAATATAGCTGGGCATGGTGGTACGCACCTGTAATCCCAGCTACCTAGGAAGCTGAGGCTGGGGATTACTTGAGTCCCTGGTACCCTGGGCAACGTGAGCCTGCAGTTCCAAGGGCAAAAATAGCAAGACCTAGTCTCAAAAACAAACAAACAAACAAACAAGAAGAAGGTGACTGTCTTCCTTTCACTGACACCTACCTGTGCTCATCTTTATGTCTCTAGTCAGCATCTATACAGAGAGAGGGAGTAGTTCTAAAGCAAAGGGGGGGGGGTGAGAAAGGCTTTTCTAGTCCTACTGTTTAAACCCTTGCTCCATCCAGTCATTCAGAAAGACCAAGTGCCCAGCACGTGGGTAGATCCAGCAAAAACAAAGCACAGTTTGTTCCCCCAGTTTGTATCCCTCCTATCACATCCTGAGCACGGTTTCCCCAGGGAATCTTTTGCTGGAAAAGGGGGCGTGGCAGGGCAGGGCAGGGCAGGGCAGGGCAGGGCAGGGCTGCCAAGGCTCCCATCTTAATGTCATCAAAAAATGGCCTTTATTTCTAACAGCTTAATCAAAAGGGAGAAAAGGACTCGGGGAGAAGGAATTGAAGGGATGAAAGGAAGGGTGTGGCCTTGAAGGTCAGAAACTAGCTTTGGGGAGTAAAGAGCAGGGCCCCCTCCCAGTGAGTCAGGGAGGGCGGAGCTGGCAAAGCCCTGGGGAAGGGCTGGGTTTCAGTTTGGAGAAGGCACTGAGGGAGGGAAGGAGGCCCAGCCAATGGGCTGTGGGACTTAGGGCTTCCAATCCTGGTGCACACTGCTGCTTACCAGCGATGTAACCTCAGGCAAACCCCACAGCTTCTCTGGGCACACATTTCCTCAGTTATAAGCTGGGGATAAGAACACCTCGAAGCCGGGGGTGTCATGAAGAGTCATTAAATGTGGTCATGTCTGTGACAGTCCTTAATAAGCCATAAACCTCTGCACAGCATAAAGAAGTGTTATCCTTCTCATTCTTCCCTTGGGAATGAAAGGCAGGGCGCCTCAGATAAGTGTTTGTCAATTCTCAGCTCCTCCCAGATTCTCCTCCACCCAATCTTCCCTCCAGCTTCAGAAAATGCCATTGACTCCCAAACACCCTCAGATATTCCCTCAACTTTTGGTGTTTCTTAAGGGTTCTTCCCTTGCACCTCTTCTATTATAATTTGTATCTGCCTGACTAATGTTAAAATAAAAACTATGGCCAGGCTTGGTGGAGCATGCCTTTAATCCCAGCCTAGGAAGGGAGGCTGAGACTAGGAATCACTTGAGTCCACGGGTTCAAGACCCGCCTGGGGCAACATAGCGAGACCTAGTCTCAAAAAATAGCTGGGGGTGGTGGTACGCACCTGTAATTCCAGCTACCTGGGAGACTGAGGCTGGGGATCGCTTGAGTCTGTGGTACCCCGGGCAATGTGAGTCTGCGGTTCCCTTGGCAAAGTGGCAAGACCTAGTCTCAAAAAATAAAATAAGAACCATGCCCCCAAAATTCTTTGCTGGATTCCATTACCCATGTGACTGCCCCATGTCCTCCTTCTTGCTTTATTTATTTATTTGTTTTTTACATAGGATTTGGAAGTTTGTAAAGCATCTTTGCATGTTTTTTGCTGTTTTGTTAAATCATTAATGGTATCACAAAGCTTTGAGGCAGTAGTGCTTGCCTGTTTTACAGATGAGAAAAGGCAGTCTCAGGCTGTAATTCAGCCAAAGTGCCATGTTCTGTCTTTGCAATCTAATTGGCTACCTTTGATGCTAAACTTTTCTTTTTTTTTTTTTTTTTTTTTGAGACT
>PVHY01023759.1:0-20526 GCA_004024945.1 Uropsilus gracilis
CCCATAGAATCATGGACTTTTCTGTGTACCCCTGTAGGGCACAGTGATCAGGTAGTAACCCCATCCTGGAATGAATCTCAAATATCATTTACAACAGTCTCTCTAAGGAGTGTGGGCTATGTCCTGCCTTCATCTCCAGTCACCCAAGCCAGTCCTCACTTTGATAGTGTTCTTTGTCTATACTGCCAGAATGGAAAGTTTGTGAAGTTCATTTTTGATCATTTTCCCCTTTTCTGGACTTAAATTTTAGTGCCCATTTTCTCCTTCCCTCCCTCCATCCTTTCCTCTCTCCCTCCTTTCCTCCTTTTTTCCTTCCCTCCTTCCCTCTCTTCTCCCTCCCTCTCTCTTCCACCTTTCTTAGTCCCTCCTGCCTTCCTTCATATTGAGGTATCATTGGTTTACAGTACCATGTAAGTTTCTGTAGTATAAGCTCCCACCTTGATAAATGTGCAAATCACTCTACACCTACTGCCAAAGGTACCCTTGCCACTCACCACTGTCCATGGTCCCACTTTACATGTTACTCCCCCATCATCCCCTTTCCCTCTGGCAGTCACCATTTTACCCTCAGAATCTAAGGGCTTGTTTTTGTAAATCAGTGGGAGAGATAGGCAACAAACAGGTAAATAGGCAAATTCAAAAATTAGTTAAGTGCTATTAAAAAGCAAATAACATGTGAAGATGAAAGCTTCTAATTTAGATAAGGTTGTCTCCTAGAGAGATTTCTTTTTTTTTAATTTGAAAAATTCATTTCATTGATTTGTCACATTTGTGCATTAATTGATCCCTCCTCCCCCTTCCGTATCCTCCCTCCAGTCTCTCCATCTCCCATTTTTCTGCACTTTGTTGGTTGAGTAAGTTGTTCGTTGTTTGGCCCGTTGGTCTCTTCTGATATCTGGTAAATTTTTTTGGCATATATATATATATATGTATTTATATTTATATTACATTAGTCTGTTGTTGTGTACCCCGGGGCTTTCCCACTTCACTAACATTTGTTAACCATCCTGATCTTTTGTGCTCTTCACCTCCCCCACCTTCTTCACTCTCCTCTCTCCCTCCATGGTTCAGTCCCATTGATTGTTTTCATTCTTTTTTGTTTGTTTTTCCCTATATCCATCATATAAGTGAGACCATCCTGTACTTCCCTTTTTCTTTTTGACTTATTTCTGCTAATATGAGTCTTTCTAGTTCCATCTAGGTTGCTGCAAATGACATGTATTTGTCATCCTTGATGGATGCGTAGTATTCCATTGTGTATAAGTACCATATTTTTTTAGCCAATCATCTGTTTTGGGGCATTTGGTTTGTTTCCAATTCTTGGCAATTGTAAACAGGGCTGCAATGAACATGCACGTACAGGTGTCCTTTTGAATTAATGTTTTCATGTCCTCTGGGTAGATTCCTAGTAGTGGGATTGCTGGGTCGAATGGTAAGTCCACTTTCAATTGTTTAAGGGTCCTCCACACAGTTTTCCATAGTGGCTGGACTGGTTTGCGCTCCCACCAGCAGTGTAAGAGAGTTCCTTTTTCTCCACATCCATGCCAACATTTGTTGTTGTCTGTTTTCTATATGGGCCATTCTTACTGGTGTAGGATGGTATCTCAGTGTGGTTTTAATTTGCATTCCCTGATTATTAGTGATGTGGAGCATTTTTTCATATGCCTATTAGCCATCTGTGTCTCCTCTTTGGTGAAGTGTCTTTTTAGTTCTTCTCCCCATTTTTTGAGTGGGTTTTTTGCTTTGTTTTTGTTGAGCTGTAGGAGCTTTTATTGGATCTTTGTTGTCAGACCCTTGTCACTCTCCCAGTCAGTTGGATTTCTTTTTGTTTTATTTATTGTCTCTTTTGCTGAACAGAAACTTTTTGGTTTTATATAGTCCCAGCTATTTATATTTTCCTTCATTTTTTTGCCAGCCATAGTTGTTTCCCCAAATGGATTTCTGAGGTGAAATTCATGAAGGGTTTGGCCCAGGTTTTCTTCTATGTATTTTATGGTTGCAGGTCTCACTTCCAGGTCCTTTATCCACTTTGAGTTAATTTTGTACAGGGTGTGAGGGTGTTGTCCTGGTCCCCATTTTTTTACAAGTTTTGATCCAGTTTTCTCAGCACCATTTTCTGAAGAGGCTCTCCTTGTTCCAGGGTATGTTTTTTGCCCCTTTGTCAAAGATTAGTTGACTGTATATGTGTGGTTTTATTTCTGGGTATTCAATTCTGATCCATTGGTCTGTTTGTCTGTTTTTGTACCAATACCATGCTGTTTTAAGTATTATGACTTTGTAGTATAGTTTGAAGTCTGGAATAGTAATACTTCCTTTCTTCTGTTTGTCAAAAGGGTTTTGGCTATTCCATGTCTTTTGTTGTTCCATATGAATTTTGGTAATTTTTGTTCTATCTCCTTAAAATATGTCATTGGGATCTTTACTGGAATTGCATTGAATCTGTAGATGGCCTTTGGTAGTATGGCCATTTTGATAATGCTGATTTTTCCAATCCATGAACAGGAAATGTCTTTCCATTTTTTAGCATTATCTATTTCTTTTAAGAATGTTTTATAGTTTTCTTTGTATAGGTCTTTACGTCTTTTGTTAGGTTAATTCCCAAGTATTTGATTTTCTTTGGTGCAATGGTAAATGGGGTGCTTTTTCTTATTTCCTCTTCTTTTGATTGATTCTTTGCATATATGAATGCTGTTGATTTTTGTATGTTGATTTTGTATCCAGCTACCTTACCGAATTGGTTTGTTAATTCAATCAGCTTTTCTGTTGACTTTTCTGGGTACTCTAGTTAGAGTATCATATCATCCTCATATAATGAAAACTTTATTTCTTCGTTCCCTATTCAGATTCCTTTTATGTCTTTCTCTTGCCTTATTGCTAGGACTTCCAGAACTATGTTGAAAAGGAGTGGAGAGAGTAGGCATCCTTACCTAGTTCCGGACCTTAATTGGAATGGTTTTAGTTTTTCCCCATTGAGGATGATATTTTCTGTGGGTCTGTCATATATAGCTTTTATTATGTTGAGGTATGTTCCTTTTATACCAGTTTTTCCCAGGGTTTTCATCATGAAAGGATGCTGAACTTTATCAAATGCTTTGCCCGCATCTATTGATATGATTATATGGTTTTTGTTTTTCTCTTTGTTGGTTTGGTGGACTATGTTGATTGATTTTCGAATGTTGAACCATCCCTGTGCTCCTGGGATGAATCCCACTTGTTCATGATGGATGATCCTTTTTATGCAATGTTGGATTCGGTTTGCCAAGATTTTGTTTAGAATTTTTGCATCTGTGTTCATTAGGGAGATTGGTCTGTAGTTCTCTTTGCACTATCTTTATTTGGCTTTGGAATTAGTGTAATATTTGCTTCATAGAAGGTATTTGGTAGCTTTCCTTCTTTCTCAATTTTTTGAAAGAGTTTTAATAGTACCAGTGTTGATTCCTCTTTGAAAGTTTGATAGAATTCACTTGTGAAACCATCTGGACCTGGGCTCTTGTTTTTAGGGAGAGTTCTGATGACTACCTCAATTTCACTGCTTGTGATTGACCTATTTAAGTTTTCTATTTCTTCTTTTTTTAATTTTGGATGACTGTATTGTTCTATGAATTTGTCCATCTCTTCGAGGTTGCTGTATTTGTTTGCATATAGATGTTTGTAGTAGTCTCTAATTATCTTTTGGATTTCTGCTGAATCTGTTGTAATATCTCCCTTTTTGTTTATGATCCTGTTTATTTGAGTTTCCTCTCTTCTTTTCTTTTTAAGCCTTGCCAGGGGTTTGTCAATTTTATTTATTTTTTCAAAGAACCAGCTTTTGGTTTTGTTTATCTTCTTGATGCTCTTTTTGGTTTCTATTTCATTAATCTCTGCTTTTAATTTTGTTATTTCTTGTCTTCTGCTGAGTTTTGAATTTTTTTGTTGCTCTTTTTCTAAGTCCTCAAGTTGGGAGAGTAGAATATTTCTTTGGGCTGTTTCAATTCTTTTTGTTTGGGCCTGTATTGCTATGAACTTTCCTCGTAATACTGCTTTTGCTGAGTCCCACACATTTTGGAACATTGTGTCATTGTTGTTGTTTGCCTCCATGAAAGTTTTAATTTTTTCTTTGATTTTCTCTTTTATCCAGTGATCTTCCAGAAGCCTGTTGTTCAATCTCCATGTAGTGTTTACTCTCCTTATTTTCTTTTCATTGTTGATTTCTAATTTGATGCTTTTATGATCGGAGAAAAAGGTTGGTATTATTTTAATCTTTGTGTATTTGTTCAGGTTTGTCTTGTGGCCTAATATATGATCAATTTTAGAGGATGAACCATGTGCATTTGAAAAAAAAGTGTGTTATTTTCCTTGGGGGTGTAGTGTCCTGTATATATCTATTAAGTCCATTTGGTCTAGCTCTTCCTTTAAAGCTTTTGTTTCTTTGTGTAGTTGCTGCTTTGTTGATTTGTCTTTTGTTGAGAGTGGCGTGTTAAAATCTCCTATCACATATGTATTCACATCAATATTTGATTTCAGTTCTACTAGTAGTTGTTTTATGAATTTTGGTGCTCCCTCATTAGGTGCGTATATGTTGATTATTGTTATGTCTTTTTGGTGGATTGACCCTTTAATCATTATGTAGTGGCCGTCTTTATCTTTTGTCACTTTTGTTAACTTGAAATCTGCTCTGTCTGATACAAGAATGGCAACTCCTGCTTTCTTATGGGGGCCGTTTGCTTTTAGTGTAGTTCCAGCCCTGCATCTTCAGTCTATGCTTATCCTTAGCGATCAGATGTGTTTCTTAGAGGCAGCAGAATGTTGGGTTCTGTTTTCTGATCCAGTCTACAATTCTTCATCTTTTGATTGTTGAGTTTAGACCATTGACATCTAGGGTGATTATTGATATTTGCGATTCTAATGGTTTCCTGGTGGTCATTTGGGGTTTATGTTGTGTTATTGTTTTTTGTATTTGCTCTTCTTATGGTTTTGATCTTGAGGCCTCCTGCAAAATTTCTTGGAGTGGGGTTTTAGTGGTAGCAAATTTCTGGAGACTTTGCTTGTCGGAGAAGGTTCTAATTTTTCCTTCGTAGAGGAAGGATAGCTTTGCAGGGTAGAGTATTTTTGGCTGGCACATTTTTTCTTGGAGTTTTTTGTAGATGTGACTCCATTCTCTCCTTGCCTGGAGTGTCTCTTCCGAAAAATCTGAGGTCAGTCTAATGAATTTTCCTTTGTAGGTTATCTGCTTCTTTTCTCTAGCCATTCTCATTATTTTTTCCTTATCTTGGGTTCTTGGAAGTTTTGCAATGATGTGTCTTGCTGTGGCTTTTCTTTCATTAAAGTAGTTTGGTGTCCTTTTGGCTTCCTGTATGTCTATTTTCATTTGTTTCTTCAGATATGGGGAGTTCTCTATTATTATATTGAAAAGCCTTTCAGTTCCCATGACTCTCTCCTCTCCTTCTGGGATTCTTATTACTCTTATGTTTCTTTTCTTTAAGGAATCTGACATATCTCTGAGCTTGTCTTCAGTTCTCCTACTTTGTTTTTCTCTCTCTTTTTCTTTCTTAGTCCTCTCTGTTTCTGTATCCTCAGGTGTGCTGATTCATTCCTCTATTTCATCTATTCTGCTGCCATGACTTTTCTATGCATTTTTGAGCTCATCTATTGCAACCCTTAAATCCTGAGTCTCTTTCAATTTCAATTTTAGGGATTCATTTTCATTCTTTAGTTCATTGATTAGGTTATACATAT
Source organism: Uropsilus gracilis (assembly GCA_004024945.1). NCBI lineage: Eukaryota > Metazoa > Chordata > Mammalia > Eulipotyphla > Talpidae > Uropsilus > Uropsilus gracilis. The sequence goes on from PVHY01023759.1 coordinate 5,716, forward strand.
TGATGCTTTCTTTTTTATGTTTCTACTTCTTCCCTTAGTGCATTAAATGCTTCTATCATACTGTTGTCCTTTTTTTTCCTAATTATTCTCTTAATTGTTGGAGTGCATTTAACATGTTGATGCTGGAATATTTTTTGAGATACACATCATTTCTTCAATGTTTTCTGAAGATTGTCCTTTCTTTGTTGGTGATGGATTATTTCCTGTAGGGTTTGCTTGCATGTTTAAAGTTTTTCTCCTAACTGTGTTTTGCTTTCTAACATGTTCTACATATTGAGAAACCATGGATCTTGTGTTGGTCGGCATGTTGATGGGAATGTTTTCCAGGTTGAAAGTAGATCTGTACTTTAGTAATTTCTGCTGGCGCTGTTTGTGGCACCAGCGCCAGGGACTTCTGGCAGCTTACCTGGGTGGGGGAAGAATCAGGTGGGTTCCCTCAGGAACCTGGCTGCAGGGGTTGGCTCCCAGGGATCTCCTAGAGAGATTTCTTTGAGAAGGAGAAGTTGTCCAGCTGGGGTGAGGGGTGTGCAGGTGCATTGAGGCAGCGCACCCAAAGGGAAGCAACAGTGAGTGCCCTTGTGTTTGGGAAGATCAGAGGTGTGATGCAGGCATCAACAACCCAGTACTGCAGGAATACAGGACTTCACGTAAAACCTCCTGATGCCTACCAATCTTCCTGATTTCCTCTTTGGCTCTTGTGAAAACATCCCCCATCCAGTGTTTCCACATGAAACTGCAAGGATGGGGGTGGACAGTGTATGGTGGGGGATGGTATTAGTGTGAACAAGTGTTTGCACACTCGTATGTGCATGGGAGAGCAGGGAGGAGGGTGGACCTGTCCCTAGTCAGCCGCTTGTCCTTAGGGTCAAATTAAGCCATTTCATAAGTAAAAGCACCTTGCAGCTCTGATGCAGGGACCATGCAATCTGGCTTATTTTCCTTGTTCTGCTTTCCCCAAAGATAAAAAGTCTAACAAATTGTGACATCCTTATCAAATGCTAATGGCAGGGCAGGGACTCTCTAAAAGAGCTGATAAACCTCTCAGATTGAGGGCAGCCTATTAGTGAAACAGAACAAAACAGTTTTTAAAATAGTACAAAACTGTTCAAAAACAGTGCTGACTCAGTGCCAGGGGACAGGGCCCAGGCTGGTCACAGTCAGCGGGTTCTCACCCCCACACACAACTGCAAGAGCAGACAGGCTCAGGGTCCAAAGATACAGGGTTTACTTAACAAACAGGAGGGTGGGGGAAATGCAAGAGTTTGCAAGGCCACAAGAAGTCAGCTGCCCTGCCCCAGGCAGTGTGTGCAGCATCCAGAAATCCAGCACAAAGGCTGCTCATGGACACTGAGGTGGCCCATCTAAATCTGAGACAGGGTTGGACATTGCAGCAGACATCAGTGGACTCAGCAGCTCTGGGAGGCAGCGCTGAGGAAGCAGAGGCTGAGGTCAGTTCTTGGAGACAATGGCCGGAGCCTGAAATGTCCCTCATGGGTGAAGTCAGAGGCAGGGTGGGAGGAAGGGGCAGTGGCTGAGTATTTGTGAAGGTCGTGGGGCCTGAAGTCTAGAGGTTTTTAAGATGTCTTACAAAGATTGGCAGAGGCTTGGTAGATCCCAGAGCTGGCTGCTCCATGCTTCCCTCTCTCTTCAGAGGTGGGGCAGAACCCTTCTTCAAAGGTGGTCTGAGGGATCCTCCTCCCTTCAGAGGCCAGGAGCAGAATGGATCCCTTTTTCTTCCTTCAGGGGCTGGGAGCTGCATAAAATATAGCTGACTCTTGTTCTATCTCAGATCCCCTTCAGGGTCCCCTGCCCTACAAGTCTGCATGGACAGCTTTTAATCCTAAGCAACTGATTGAACTATTCAGCACCAGTAATTTCACTTTCCATCTTCAATCTACAAATTAACATAAAGGGATCTTGAACTTGACTAGATCATTTAGGCTCTTAGAGCCAGTTACAAATGAGAGATGAGCCTGGCCTGCACTGAGTTCCTGGTAGGCTTGTGGACTCCAGGGATCCATGGCTGGAACCTGGTTGCCTGGGACTGGGGAAAGAGAGGTCTGCAGGCAGTGGGATGAGGTTGTGGTGCCTTAGCCCTGGCCCTGCCCTGGGTCCCTGGAGGATCTGGGTACAATGGGAGAGAGGAGCTCAGATGCAGTAGTCAGTGCTCACATCCAAGAAGCACTACCATTTTGGAGCATTCAGAAATAAAAGTCAGGGAAGAATCAAACAGGTGACTTTATCAAACAATAGGAAACAAAAACCAGGTACATTCTGCTTTCTCCAAGCACCTGAGAGGCCTGGAGTACCACAGTGTAAATTCTGGGGGAATAATGGGGAGCAATATCTGAAATACTGGTCTAAAATGCAACACCAAAGATCCCTGATAGGTTGATGAGTAGTATTCCATTGTGTAAATATACCATATCTTTTTCAACCATTCATCAATTTTGGGGCATTTGGGGTGTTTCCATGTCTTGACGATTATAAATAGTGCTGCGATAAACATACAAGTGTCCTTTTGAATGAGTGTTTTAGTATCCTTTGGGTAGATTGCCAGTAGTGGGATTGTTGGGTCAAATGGTAGCTCCGTTTTCAGTTGTTTGAGGGTCTTGCACACACCTTCCATAGTGACCAAACCAGTCTGCACTCCCCCCAGCAATGTAAGAGTGTTTCTCTCTGTATCTGCACTAGCACTTACTGTTGCCCCGGGTTTGTTTTTTTGTTTTTTAATATGGGCCATTCTTACTGGTGTAAGATGATATCTCCGTGTGGTTTTGATTTGCATTTCCCTGATTATTAGTGATGTGGAGCACTTTTTCATATGCTTATTGACCATTTGTATTTCTTTTTGGAGAAGTGTCTTTTTAGTTCTTCTCCCCATTTCTTCAGTGTTATCGGAAATAAGCCAGAAAGAAAAAGAGAAATACAGGATGGTCTCACTTATATGAGGGATACAGGGAAAACAAGCAAATGAACAAAAAAAATGTAAATCTGCCGACAGAACTGAATCATAGATCAAAAGAAGGGGAGGAGAGAAAAATGGGGGAGAAGGAGGGCACAAGTGATTAAGATGTTTCACGGGTGATAAGGTGGTGGGAAAACCCTGGAGTAGACAATGATGTGAAGTATATACATATACATATATATGTATATATATATATATATACATATATATACACACACGTGCAAAATAAAGAAAAGAAAATAAAAATAAAATAGTGACTCATAGTTGAAAAAAAAAAAAGATCTCTGGTTGGTGAGAACTTAGTTGCAGCTGTGCTAGTGCTCAGCTGAGGAAGCTGCGACCTGGAGCGGAGAAGTGGTGAAACGCATCCCAGAAGGAACCAGGAGCAGCGCGGGTGGGTGCTCGCTTTGTTTCATTAAGCTACCAGTGATACTCAGTTTCAGAAAGCCCAAGCCTCTGGATGATAGCTGCCAATATGTACCTCTCTTTTCCCCTCTGGCTCACTGATGAGCTCGGAAAGAGGGCGTGTGTCCAGCGTCTGTGGTGGCGTGGGCAGCTGCCTCCCGGAGCCAGGAGGGTCTTTCCGACTTCGCCTGACAGCCACAAATAACTCAATTAGAGCAACAGGAGAGAGAGTAATTGGCGGGTTAGGCCAAAGAAGTTCGTGGGAGCAATTTACTGTGTGTTCCTTCGAGGGAGACTTGGCGGAAGGAGCGAGGCCTTCATTTCCAATTAAGGCCATTTGTAACTGTCGCTCTTGCGAGGGCTCAGGTGAGGGCCATAGGCTGGCTCTGTGCAGGCTGGAGAGCAGGTGGGATGCAGGGTCCAGGGGGTGCCTGGAGGCCACCTGGCAGGTGGAAGCTGATATCAGCATTGCCTGGAAACCTCAACCCGGGCCTTGGCAGCTCTGTCTCAAGCGCTGTGGGTCCCATTCCGCTGTAGGTTTTCCTGGGCTAGGAAAAACCCAGGGTAGGCTGTTGGGGAGGAGTTGGGGGGAGGGAGGAAATCAGGAAAGGAAGGAGCCCGGAAGATGAGATGAAGGTTCACGGGTGATGGGGTAAAGGGAGAACTCTAGGGAATGCAATAATGTAATATAAATATAAATATAAATATAAGTGTGTGTGTGGCACACACGCCCACATAAATATGTAAACAGCAAAATGATTAATAAAATTTTTTAAAAGATTAAAAAAACCCCACAAAAACAACGTTTTCCTGGGCTATAGTATGCCTTGACTTTTCCAAATATGACTCTAATACGCCAGGACTCAGAGGAGCAAAGCTGAGCTGTGGTTAGCTGATGGTTGCCTCCCTCTCCCTAAGTTCAGGGAGTAAGTTGAGAGAAACTTCTGGCCCTTCAGGGACCTATCCTGGCAGGTGCCCTCCTAGGTTGTCCTGACCTGGTGCTGGGCCTCGGACTGCATCCTCAATACTTCTGCCCATAGCTCTGCCAGCCTGTGGGCTCCTGTGTCATTTCTGTGCCATTTTGGGAGGACTGGGAGTTACCTACTTGCCTCTGTTATGCTGGGCATGGGAATTGCTGAGGGTAATAATGTGGCTCAGACTCAATGTACTGTCATTTCTTCTCTGGCTTTATTCATTTCTGCAGAACCATCTGTTAAGAGCTGAGTTTGTCTCCCAATGCATGAGTTGAATCCCTAACCCTCAATGTGACTGCATTTGGAGAAGGGAGGTTTTTAAGGAGGTCATTCTATTAAAGGACATTGTGAAGGCGGGATGCTAATATGATAGTTCTGGTGTCTGAAAGAAGAGGAAGAGGTGTTAAAAACCTCTCTCTTCATTCATGCAAGCACAGTGCAAAGGCCATGTGTGGACACAGGAGAGTGTGATCATCTACAAGGAGAGACTTATAGAAGGAGAGACTTCTTGGAGACCAACCTTGCTGGCACCTCACTCTTGGGTTTCTAGCCTCCAATCATGAGAACATAATTCCTGCTGCTCTAGTTCCATAGTCTGTGAAACATTTTTAGAGCAGTCTGAACAGAGGAGTACAATAGTCCCACAGGAGATCTATTCCATGGAATACCTTTCTTTTCCTGCACCCTCCAAATCTCTGATTCTTGCCTTGTTCCACCAGGACAAATCGTTTGCTACAAATGGACTGTAAAAAAAGGAATGGGGTCAAATGATGGATGAAGGGAAATTTTACATTGATAATGTGTTCACAGCTATGATATGCAAACTAATTAAAAATTAACAAAAAAATCAGAAAAACAAAGGATATAAATAAGCAAATCACAGAACATAAATTTAAAGGCCCATATATGTAAAAAGAACAGATATAGCTCACTAGACATCAGGAAAGTGCAAATGAAAGTGATGTTTTGAATTATCATTTTATACCTTTAATATTGGGAAACATTAATAAAGAACCAACAATGTCTCACCTGGATCAGAAGCAGGTAATTTGCACAGTGTCAGAAGAAATACAAATTGTTTTACCATGTTTTTGGGAAACAATCTGGCACTAGACAGTCAAAAAAAAAGTCAAGAAAACAAAGAGCACATTCCCTCTACTCAGCAATCCCACTTTGGAAATCTATCTTACACAAATGAAATTACGAGTGGGTATGGGTGTATATGCAAAGTTGTATCAAAGGGAGTGTCCATCAGTGGGGGTAGTGGAGTTATAGTGTACACATAATCTAGTGTATGCAGATATTAAAAATGAATTCTCAGTCTACTAATTTGGAGACATTTATGCAAAATGTGAAATAAGCAAATGCTAGAGAAATATGTAAAATGATACTTTTTGTAAAATAATGTAAACCTCCTTTCACATATTTAAATAAATGAGGCAGAGGGAGAAAGGTAAGGAGAAAGTCTCCTTCAAACCCCCAAAGAATACTGATTTAAAATAAATGCACACCCTCATGCACACACACGGGCACATATCATACAGTGTCTGGCAAAATTAAGTACATGGCTGATTCTATTAACTAGTGTGGAACCCACAAAGCTAGGTATGAAAGAATGATCACCAAGTCACTGTTTTCAGGTTGAGAAAAACCAGGTAATTTCTTTTTTCCCTTTTATACTTCTGTGCACTGCCTGAGCAAATTATAATGGGCACTTATTTTTTTACAATAATAATGTATTTCACTTTTTGATATATTGTTCATTGGCCACTTCTACATTTTCCTTTTGTTCACTGCAGTTCGGCACTAAGGGCCCTCAGATGCTCTCTCCAGGAGACAGGGCATGGGGGTCATAGATGACCTGCTAGGAACCCAACTACCCTGTTAGGAAAGCAACTACCCTTCCTGATCTGATCCCTACTCCCCAGCTTCCCCACTTACACCCTCTTCTCCATCTGTTCTCCCTTTCCATCCCATTCCTTCCTGCCTCTGGTGCTTGGGTCTGCTTCCAGACTCTGGTGCTGGGTCTGCTGGCCTCAGTGACTCCTCACACAGCACCCCACCTCCCAATCTGTCAGTCACACCTGCTGCCTGACCCAGTCCCAGTCCCATGTGGGTCCTGAACCTACCCCACTCTCAATCCCACTTCAGTTCCAGTCTCTTTGCTTAACTCATGAACAGAGGGCCTCCTTACTTAGCCCCCAATGGTCCCTGTGTCTCTTACTCAAAAATGGCTTCTCAAAGAGTTCTTTAATTGTTTTTTTTTTTTTTTTTTTGAGACTAGGTCTCACTATTTTTGCCCATGGAACCCCAGGCTCTTGTTGCCCGGGGTACCACAGACTCAAACAAATCCAGCCTTAGTTTCCCAGGTAGCTGGGATTACAGGCACGCACCACCACGCCCAACTATTTTTTTGGAACTAGGTCTCACTACAGGTCCCAGGTGGGACTCGAACCATGATCCCTAGCCTCAGCTGCTTCATAGGCTGAAGCTTAAAGGCTTGAGCCACTGTGCCCAGCCAGGGTTCTTTAATTTTTTAAATTTCTTTCATTCTGAAATTCTTGAGTTATCTTTCAAAGTATTTTTCTCGCATTCCTGACCCACCCAGCTAGCTGTAACCCTCATAGACTTATGCCATTCCTGCCATGCCTTCATTTTGGAGAGGTGCTGGCTGCTCAGGGAGGGCAGGGAGCAGGCTTCTGGAGGAACACAGGAGGTTGCCCCTAGCAAGGGAGGTGGAGCAAGCTCAAGGAGGATCCAGGAATATCTCTGCACAGGATTCAGGAAGATCCAAAACACAACACAGCAAAAGGCAGGAGCGCAATTTTAGGAGGTGACACCTGGAATGAGCAAGGGATTGGAGAAGGATGGAGGTCCCTTGGAAGGCTCAGGGCCAGGGACTGTCTGCTGGGGTGGATGGAATCTGTGCACTAGCAGTGGCATGAGCGTAGGGCACTGTGGGTTGGAGGAATCAAGAAAGGGTGTGGAGTTGGAACTCTAATTGAATCCTATGAAAAGAGTAGTTATTTGTTTTGCTTTTATTTTTAAGTTTACATAGGCTTTAAATAATTTTATGGCAAGACTGAATAGGACCTTGGAGGTAATCTTGCCCCAAGTTGCCTGGTATTATAGCCATTAACGGCATGTGGTCATGGAGCACTTGAAAGGTAGTTACTAAATTAAGATGTATTGGAAGTGGAAAATACACATTTGATTTTGAATTCTTAGTAGCAATAATATAAAAAAATCTTACAGAAGTTATATTGATTACATGTTTTATTTTTGGAATGTTTTGGGTTAAATACACTGTATCATTACAAGTTATTCAATTCTTTTTATTTCCATAACATGGCTACTAGTAAATTATTTCATATTTAGCTATTTTTGCTATTGGACAATCTTGCTGTAGCGGGAGGCCAAGAAACTCCCTCTGCAAAAAGCCAGGTAGAAAATAAGAGAGATATTATATAAACACAGAGACTGTATCCTAAATCTGTGTCCCAGCCACTCCACTGTGTCATTGAAGTATGAAAGCAGGTCTGCATTTATAAGTTAGTGAGGGTAAGTGTGTTTCAATAAAAATGTTATATATACTAATATTTCTTTAATTTTCTTTTATCACAAACACAATCAGTATTTTGATTTTTCAACTATTTTAAGAGCATAAAAAGCATTCCTTGCTTGTGAACCATACAAAAATAGGTGACAGCAAAGCTGTTGTGTGGCTGCAGTTGGTGGTCCCTGGGCAGGGCAGGGGCTGTTCTGGCCTTGGGGACCCACAAGGCAGGTCATTGGGCTGCCTGCCTGCTGTACATCACTGCTTTCTCACTAAGGAAGCAAAACACTAGGTGAACACTTATAGGTCAAAATCCCACTCTTCCCTTGTTTCAAGTCCACTTAAAGACGTGCACATCATGTCTATCTGTTACAAAAATGTGTATTAATTTATTGGGTCCCTCAACAAAAGAGACTTTTTTGAATCTAAATCCTGGAGTATCTCTGTGCATTTTTGGTGTCTGCAGTGCCCCTTCTGGCCTGAGAGGAAATTTTGGGATCAATCTTCTAAAGTTCTACCAAGAATATGAGACCTCAGAGAGCGTCTGCTCCTTAGGGGTAGCTGAATTTGGATGAATCTGTTAAATAAGGTGTGGAGAGAAGGATTAAAATATAATGTTCTCTTGGTTGGCAAGAAATCCTGAGTTTATCCTTCTTTGCCTGTGGGTTCTGTTCTCTTTGAGTGCTTTGGCTCATCAAGACTAACCAGCAGCCCAGATTGCTGCCTGTCTTGGCTTGGGGCTGCTCCTGAAGCTGGGTGTAGCTCAGTCTGGGAGATGTCAGCCCCTTGGAAGTCCAGGTACTCTGTAGGTAGAGATTTCAGCCTACAACTAGTACCTCAGGTCCCTAACATACCTCACGTGGCCTGAGCCCCACTGAGCCTTTGCACATTGTCTCCTGATGTTACTTGGTCTTCTTCTCACCTGAATCCTTTCCCTGCAGAAGCAGAGATCCTGTTGACATGTGTTCCTATCGACTTAAACACGATTGTTACTGCTTTTAAAAATACTTTATGAAATATTGAAGAAACAGCGGCTCTTTAAAGTTAATGTGATGGATGCCTGTGTACCCACAATCCCCATTAAGTATTTCCCATGTGCCTTTCCCAGCAGCATCTCCCTAACCTCTGCCCTTGACTTTCAACCTCTACCTTGACTTTGGTGTTTATCAACCTCATGTGTTTCATTTTTAACATGTATGGATGTGTCTGAGTTATGTCCTACAGATTTAAACATTTTACTTGCTATACTATAAATATGTTTCCCTATCTTGCTTTTTTTGTTTTGTTCTGTTTTTCATTTTCAATTTAAATTATGTTTCAGAGATTTATCCATAGGATGCAGGAGTTTTGTTTTTTGTCAATGTGGAATAGATTCCATTGTATACATTTAACTCACTTTGTATGCTCATCCTGTTACTGATGGACATTGCTTTGCTTCCATTTTTTGCTGTATTAATGAGCAGCACTGAATATTTTTGCACACATTTAAAACATTTATGTATCTATTTGTAACTGGTTTCCGGATTCTAGGGCATGTGCATTCTCACCTTTGTTGCATGGTGCTGAGTTGTTTTCTCTTGTGATCCTGCCAACCTGTGGCATACCGACGGGACCTGCCCACTCTCCAGACCCTCACCAGCACTGAGTGTTGTCGAATAGCAGTTTCTGCTGTGGTTGCTGATCTCAGGGAGAAGGCACAGTTGCCTTTTAGACCGAGCAATTTCCTGATGTTTAGAACATTTGATCTGATTTTTTTTCCATATTTTAACCGACTGTTTTTCCTCCAATGGATTGCCTGTTCATCTTTTTCATCCATTTTCTTCTACCAGGCAGTTCATCTCTGCAAGCAGATATTTTAGATATGCTTAAGGGTCATCCTCAGTTGGTTAGATGGCTTGTGAATATCCTCTCTCAAGCTTTGCCTTGTCTTTTTGACTCTTAATGGCATATTTTGACAATCAGAGTCTCCAAACTGTAACATGATGACAAACTCCAGGGCCCAGGGTTTGCTGTGAGAGCTGTAGGCAGTGGTGGCAGCTCAGGGCCGTGTCCTTCCCTGGGTCTCCAGCTCAGAAGCTCTGAGCAGAGGAATCAGAGGCACAGGCTGAAGACAGCCTCTGTGTCTGCCTAGAGATTTTCCCGCACTTAATGTACTACGTGAATCCCATGGTTATATTTGCAAAAAGCCTCCATTGTAGAATAACTTAATTAAATATTACTTATAAGAGATTAATATTCATTATTTGGCTTCAGTGCTGTCTTTGCCCCTTCCTCCCACTCTGCCACTGCAGTGCTCTCTCCCCTCGCTTCCTCTGAGGGTCTAATTAGGCTAATGGCTGCTGCTTGCAGTGACCTTATGTCTGTCGAAAAACAAAACAAAACAAAAAAACAAAACAAAACGAAAAGCTTGCTTTGGTTTGCCATCCCTCATGGTCTTTGCATGTGGCTGCCCAAGCTCCTCAATTCTGTATTTCTTTTCTTTTTCAAATGCCTGATTCCACTTGTGCTGCAGAGTAGAATTAATGGTGTGTATTTGAAAAAGACTTGGCAGTCAAATTGCCACAAATACAAGAGGGCTGGGCCATTGGAGAGAGGGAGGAATTGGAGAAAAACTCTTAACCTTCCAGCACCCGCTCCCTCGCAGCAAAGATGTAGCCTGGCTGGTGGCTGGAAGGAAAAGCTTTCAAAAGAGGAGGGGCTCACCCACCAGGCAAAGCAGGTTCTTTCTTCCCCTGTCTCTGCTTAATAGTATCCTTGGCTCCCCTCTTAGCAGGTGTCTTCAAAGGCCTTTGTGAGTCCTTCCCAGACCCCCGCTGCCTTGGCCCTTGTGTGTGTGTATTGGGGTGGGGGTAGGGGACATTGTACCATAGCAGCCTCAGAACCCTTTACAGGGCAAGACAGCCAGATGGGGAGTTTGGTTTAAAGGTCAAGTCTGCTGCTGGGCCTAGGCACCAGTCTGTGCGGACAGTCAGCGCTGTTAGTAACCTTGGGAAAGCTCTGGAATGGGCTCTACCAGTGCCACTGGGTCCCTGAGCAGCAATGAGGCTGTTGCAGGTGGGAAGTTGCAGAGGACTGACACAGGGTGTACTTTCAGGGTGAAGGAGTTTGAGTTGATCAGAGAGATGGACAGCCTTCTTGGTGAGCAAGTGAACAGGTCTTAGTGAATGCTGAATATAGGGTGCAGTCCTTAATCCTGTGTAGCTGGAGTACTGGCAGGGGTGGTTGGAAAAAGCAAGAGGTGTCATGACTGTGAAGGGGTGAGAGGATGAGGGTTGAAGGCACTTTGAATCCAGGGGCAGAGGCCTTGAATCCTGTCTTAGGGAGCTGAGTCTTTCTACCTGGCCTCTTTTATCTTGGGAGTTTACTGAAGGTTTTCATATGGTTCTTGCAGTAGTGAGGAGGGGTGTTCATGAGGAAATGCACAGAAGAGATGGGGGCTTGAGGGCAGCTGGGAAGCATTCACTTATGTGTGAGTACAAGATGGGACTCACAGTGACTGGGGAAGTAGGGTCAATAGCATATGATAGCCAGTGGCAGGTGGTAGTGATCGGAAGCTGGTCAGTTCAGATCAGGAGGCAACCCCCATGAGGAGGAGACAGGGCCTGAGAGATGCCAATCAAAGGTGACCAGGATAGAGGACTAGCCAGAGTAGACCAAGGAGACAGCCAACTAGTGTAATAAATAAAGTTGCCTCTTTTTCACTGTTAAGATTTTCTTGGTGCAGATGATAACTCATATGGTTACCCTAAATATGAGATCATAATAGTACCTAACTCATAAAATTTATAAAAATTAATAATATGATAGCTCTTAGCTTAGTGTCTCATTACATATAGGTATCTATTATTAATTATATATTGGATATTGTATTCATTTCCAAGGCTGCTGTTATAGCAGCAAATTGCTATAAATCAAACGACTTAAAACAACAGAAATTTACTCTCTCATAGTTCCAGAAAATATGAGACTGAAATCAGGATGTCAGTTGAATTGCCCTCCTTTCTTAGTCTGTAGGGAAGAATCCTCTGTCTCTTCTAGCTTCTGATGGGGACTGCAATCCTTGGTGTCCTTGACATAGCACATCACCTCAGTATTTGCCTGTCTTCACATGGCTGTCTCCCATGAAACCCCATGGGAGTCTGTCTAAATTTTCCTCTTATAAAAGTACCAGTCACTGGGTACTGATTTAATCTTCATAACCTCATCTTAACTTGATTACATCTACAAAGAAATTATTTCCAAATAAGACATATTCGTAGGTTCTGGGTAAACATGATTTTGGAGAAGACCCTGTTCAACCCTAAGAGATAAGATATAACTCTTATCTCTCAATTGCACTTGAAGCTACTTGACTTTACACCTAGCACAACACTGGGTGCAGCAATAAACACATATTAACTAGTCCATTAATAAGTCCAGCTTTCCTAAATGGTGACCTTTGCTTGCTTTGTGGAGGCAGTTCTGAGACAATGGAATTAAGGAATACTGGGAGGAGAAAAAATATATATATATTTGTCATTTCTTCCTTGACTCAATGGAGACAGTTCCAGGAGCTGTCAATCTCATTTCTTGCTCACCCTTTGGCTAAGTCTTGAAAAAACGAAAACACAAAAACCTTCAAATCATTCATAAAAAATTTAACAATGCAAATCAACAACCATACACACAAAACCCAACATAAAGACCCCTTGGCACATCAAGAAGATGCTGATACCAAAAGCTGAAATAGCTTTTCCATAATGCAATAAAATATATTAAGCTCAATAGACATCAAAGGAACTTTAGGAGCAATTGCTGAATTTTTGAAGTAAACAGGGATTTCAAAAGAAAAACAGCAGTGGGTTCTGGGGGTGGGAGTGCTTTTTTAAGAGAAAAATGCATGGAATCCCCAGGCTCTTGATCAAAGGGTGAATGCTTTAAAGAGTGGTAATAAATGAAACCTTGAAAATGGTTTTGATCCAAACTGCCCCAGGTGTAGGTACTGACTATAAGTGACAAATCCATTTCCAAATATGGGAAGCTGATGATTCTGTGACTTATATTTTGCAGGTTATTCAACATGAGGAAGTAATTCCAGAAAAGGGATCCAGATAGTAAAATACAGTCTCAAATAGGCAGCAAAACAGCAGAGAACCTTTGTGTCTGAAACAGTTTAATGACAAGTCTGACATCCTCAGTTTTGATGATGTCAACTTTTCCAATTAAAAATTTTGAGTGAGTATGTGTGTTGGTGCATGTACCCATGTGTGCCTCACACATGTACATACCCACTTATGTGACAAGGTGCTAGCTGGAGGGGAAAGAGGCATGCTCCCAAGAGGGCAAATCTATGCCCCCTAATCTGGGCTATGGAATTAATTCACCTTTGAAGAAAGATGAATACCAAGTAGAGGTCTTTGAGATCCTAGATGCCTAGGATGCTGGAGGCTGAATATCACTGAAACTACTTCTCCGGGTTCAGAAGACTAACCTGGAGAGCTGAAAGGGCTATGTGACTTGCCTGATACCACACATTAAAAGGCATTCCTTCCCCAATTTGTTTTCAGTTCCAACTTTTAAATTTAATGATGTCTTATATATATGTTAATTGAGGCATAAAGGGATTTTCTGGAGCCATTGTGTACATCCAAACTCCCCAGGACAATAATTCCCAAACCTTGCTTGTGAGCAGAATCACTTGGAGTGATTGTAAAAATACAGATTTCTGTTACAAACAAAGCTGTTACAGATGTTTGTGAGCAAGTGTGTGTAGGGACATGCACTGTCATTCCTCTCAGGGGGGACCTAGGGGAGAGGTGGCTGTCTCATGGCAAGTATGTGTCCCACTTTCTGACACCCTACAAGCAATCTTCCAAGGTGTCTGTATCATCTCAGTTTTTCATCCGTGATGTGTAAGCACTTTGGTTGCTTCACAGCCTCACCAACAGCTCAAGTGATTGTTCATTTTAGTTTAGCCCCTGTAATAGGTAAGTAGTAGTATCTCTAAATAAAATAAAATTGTGGTTTATTTGCATTTCCCTAATGACTAACAATGCTGAGCATTTTTTTTTCCATGTGATTATTCGCCATCTGTATGTATTTGTCGATGAAGTGTCTGTTCGAATCTTTTCTGAATTTTTAAATTCAGTTGTTTGTTTTCTTATTATTAAGGGTTGAGAGTTTGAATGTGAATGTTCATAGAAGCTTTATTTATAAAAATCTCCAACTGGAAACAACCAGAATATTCACTAACAGGTGAACGGTAAACAAACCGTGGCGTAGCCTTAGGAGAAAGTCTGCATGACAATAAAAGGTTGCGTTGATGTATATAGCAACATGGATGGATTTCAAATCACCACACTAAGTGACAGAAGCTAGATAAATAAGAGTACATATGGCACAAATCATAAATAAAACATCCCTGAAAAGATGCAAACTGATCTGTAATGACAGAAGGCAGGTCAGGGGTGGCCCGAGAAGGGGCAGTTCTACGCAAGAGATACTTGTGTGGTGAGAGAAGGGTCACCATGGGCACGGGGGCATGTTGGGAGGTGGATAGAGTCACCATCTTGTCTACAGTGATGGTTTCAGGGCACATGCCTATGACAGAACTTATCAAATTGTTTATGTTACACATGTCTTGTTCTGCTATACCTCAAAAAAAGTGTTAAAATATGGCAGGGGAAACCTTGCCCCATTCCAGAACCCCTGCATCATCCTGACCCCAGATTCTGTGGCAGAGAGGACATTGACTGGGAAAATGTGCTGTGTCCACCGTGGAAACCCCAGGCTTCCATCCTCAGCCATCCCCTCCCGGTTGTTCACACCTGGAAACACAACCCAGAACTCCATCACCTCCATGCATTTCAGGTTTCTGCAAAGGTATTTTCCTGGTACTCTTGTGAAGCTGCAACTAAGTGACCGGGGGG
>PVHY01023760.1:0-20492 GCA_004024945.1 Uropsilus gracilis
AGTAACCTGGGCTTCTGTGTCTGGACAGGCCTTGAAATCTTCCATCTAGAAAAGAAATGGACTAGAATTTGGAAGCTGATGACATATCACTATGATGACTATCACAGGTGGCCACCAAAATTAAATGAAAATTAAAAGCAATATTGAGTTTTGTTGTCCCACTTGCTGTGTTTCTCACTTGATATCTACAGATGAGTATGGCTACATGTGACCCCAGGTCACATGTAGAACATTCTGTCATGGAAAGTCTTCTTGAACCAAGTATTAAGAGAGTCAGAGAAGCAAAACATGTTTCACTGACAACAGCTACAGCAAGAGCGAAAAAACAGAGAAAAATGATATTTTATCTGTGTCTAATGAACATCAGGAATAATTAATATCCAAGTACTCTTTGTAAGTAATACCAACACTTGAAATCATGTGGACTATGAAGTATTAAATTGAAACATTAGACTACACTCAATCCACAACCCCAGTTTTTTCCATACCCACTTCCACAACTAAGCAGTAAAATACAATTGGCTAATAAAATCTCATGAAGATCCCACCAGGATAATATCAAGAAGGCACAAGGGAGAATCAGTTTGTTTAGTCACTTCCCTGAAGTGAGGTAAAGAGATCTCAGCAGAGCTTGGGAAGGAAAGGAGCTGGCCTGGGAGCAAAGTCCCTAGAGAACTGTCTCCTCTTCATGCCAAGATGTGTCTCCTGAACAATATCAGGGTGACAGGAACCCAGGTAGTCTGCAGACTCCAAGGTGTGGGAAAGGAAGGAAGCAGGGGGAAAAGACAGGTATAGATTTAACAATGAGGTTCTGATAGTCAGAGAGAGAGAGAGAGAGAGCATGAGAGAGGAAGAGACCTGGAGCAAAAACATCTCTCTTCAAGCAAAACTGCTACAACTTCCTGGTCCAGCCCCTTCCTGTGCTGCTGGGGCCAGAATGTAGAATCAGGAAGAGCTCCAGTAACCTTTTCTTTTAAGTGACAGTGCTCTGAATTAGGAACTGGGATTCAACTGAAGTTATGGATTATGCTATTTCCCTTCAGGAATTAGAAGTACTCTCTCCAGTCACAGAGAATTACTCCTATATATCCTATTATACAAGCTATTTGGTCAAGGATAAAGCTCCTCTCTGCCAGGTTCTCTATGCTTCTGAAGAGTAGGATCTCCCTCCTCTGACACTTGGGGGTAGGTCCTGTGCCTTCACTCACCTCACATCCTGAATCTTCTGAGGTAGGGCACAATCTGTGAAAGAGAAAGCATACAGGGTGAGAGAGCTAGAAAACAGAGTCCTGACCATTTTCAGCATTCCAGGGGCTTATTCACTGCCATCCACACCACACACATACATACAAACGGGCACACAGAAGCTTTTCCTGAGAAATGTTGGCCTGAATTTGTTCACTATTGTCACCGCTCAGCACTGTCACAAACTCAATATCAATCCCTCTGTAACTGCACTTTGTACAGCACCAAGAAAGAATTGAACTCTGACCTTTAAATCCAGGCATGAAACTACCACAGGGGTCAGGGTACTGGAAGTGTGGAGAAAACTGTGACATTGTCCATGTTCCTCACTCAGCTTGTCCCACAAGGAAGGGAAACAGTAGGAATCAGGACCTTCATTTAAAGTAGCAGGACCCTCAATTTAAAGGGATTGAGGGACAGCCCAAGAATTTGTCTTGTGAAAAATGGAAAAAGAAGAATGAAAAGAAAATGAGCTCCAGAGATGTGTAGGATACCACCAGATATACCACCTTCTTGGTAATGTGAATCTAAGAAGAAAAAAAAGTAATATTTAACAGCATACTCTTAAACAATCAATAAGTTGTAGTAGAAATCAGAAACAGTTTGAATTTACTGAGATGATGAATGAAAATGAAAGTCAACACAACAAAACATGTGATGCAGCAATGGTACTTAGGAGATTTAGAGATATAAATGCTACATGAATAAAGTAATCACAATTCAATAACCAACATGTATATTAAGAAACTGGAGAAAGAGCAAATTAAAACCAAAGCAAGTAGCAGGAACTAAATAATAAAGATTAAAAGTGATTAACAAAAAAGAATAGAGGACAAAAGATTTAGTTCATTGGCTTAACCAACAAAAATGATCAAACCTTTAGCTACATTGATGAAGAAAACAAGATAAGACACAAATTACTCAAATAAGTAATATAAAAGGGGACATCACTCCAATTCTAGGAAATAGAAGAAACATAAAGAAATAATGAGTAATTGTATGCCAGCAAATTAGATAATCCTGATGCAATGGATAATCTAAATGACACCAGATACCATTATTTTCTAAGAAGAAACAGAAAGTATGTCAAGTTATGACAACTGAAGAGCAGGAATTAGTGATCTAAAATTTCAACAAAGATAATCCCCAGGGAAAGATGACTTCACTGGTAAATTCTATCAAATCTTCATAAAATAATGAACACTAATCTTTCACAAGCTCTTTATAAAGCAGAAGAGGGAATATTTTCCAACTCATTCTAAAAAATCAATACTACTCTGATAATGAAATTACAGCAAACTGATAGGGGTGATGTGGTGAAATTGGGGCCTTAGTGTAGGGTTATACCATTTTGCCCTGGTGGGTGGAGACTTGGAGAAGGAAAGCTCAGGAGAGGGACAGGGAGAGGGAATTTAGGAAGTAGTGGCTGGAGAACAGGCAGAAAGATAGTGAGAGAGAATGGCAGAGCAGCAAAAGTACTGTGGGCCTGTCAACTGTGGCTACCATGCGCAGCAATGGGACAGGGCAAAACACCATGTTGTAAATAATATTCTATCTTATACATATACCATTTGTCTATTTGGGGCACTTGGTTGCTTCCATATACTGGCTATTGTAAATAGCATCATTCAAAAAAGACAAACTTATGTCATTCACAGCAACATGGATGGAGCTAGAAGGACTCATACTAGCAGAAATAAGCCAGAGAGAAAAAGAGAAATACAGGGAGGTCTCACTTATATAAGGGAACAGACAAGAAAAATTTAAAACTAACTCTCAGCAAAATTGAAGCATAGAGAGGGGGAGGGGGAAAGAGGAATGGGAGGGGCACAAAAGACTAACAGGAAGGATCACAGTGATAACGTGAAGGGAGAACCCTGGGATTGATAACGATGTAAAATAAAAAAATAAATAAATTAAAAAACACCAAAAAACAAAAAACATGCTGTGGCCTTCCATCACCAGCCAGGGGCAGTGAAGAGCTCAGAAAAGTATGCTGGAGAAACTTGTGATCTGCTTAAGCTGACTTGGAAACTCAGTACTTGGAAACTTGGTTTAATTTAGAAACCACAAAGTTTGGGATTGTCTGAAGGAGACCTGAAGAGAACTTGGAGTGCTGCTGTTTTCATTGTGAGATGCCTGAAGTGATTGCTGTTTGCTGTTTCAAGTGAATTTTGGTGGTTCAGGCTGAAAGATTGCTGGAGCTGTGCTTTTGGGAGAGGATTGACAATGTCATCTTGGTTTCTTCATTTGATTGGAATTTCCTGATTTTAGTTTGAAGATGGGACAAATGTCATTTTGTGGCTGCACATGGCTGAAGAACCCATAGGTAGCTTTTTGAACTAGAGACTGAACTATATGGCAAGATAACCAAAGGGGTCTCCTGTACAAGAGTCTAAGTGACTCTTGCCTATTTTGTCTTTTTAGTGAACAAAGCTTATTTTTGCCTCCTTTTAAAGTAATGTGGTCTTGCTACTACTCAGTGTGAGCTGCAGACAAACCTGGAGGGTGGCTGGATTTAAGGGATCAACTACTCCTGCTTGTAAATTTAGTTATGTAACAGATCCCAAGATCCCTTTTCACTCTAGCAGCTTAAAAGCAGCTCCACAAGTAAACACAGGAGAATGATTTCCAGTCAAGAAGTAATGTGTCAAGTTCCTCCATGGAATCAGAAGGTACCAACATTTGGTAACCAAAAACAGGACATGGACACCAGGAGATAGTGATATGCTCCAGTTTGTTCATCACAGAGTGCTGAGCTTCCCTGACTAGCTGGAGAGAAGGGGGGTAGGGTGTGGGGATTGGGGGAGGGGCAAGAGAGAGAAAGAGAGAGAGAGAAAGAAAGAGGAGAGAGAGAGGGAGAGAGAGATACTGAGCTGAACCTTATTTTCACTCCATACTGGTACAGTGACTGAGGACAAGGATGAAAAGGGGCAGTTTCGGACTGAACTACACTTAGATGGAGGTAAAACCCACATAGCTTTTCCAGGAGCAAAAGCAGGGTTCTTTTCTGTTTGGGGCACTTGTGAAGGTGTGGACTATTAGACTTTTTTTTTTTTTCAGTTTGCCTTTTCCTATTTGTAAATAAACCCCTGTGCTTACCCTTATCCAAAAGTTTGATCTCTGGACAACTGCTTGCGTGGAGTGGGGGGAGGGGAACCCTTCTTTAACAAAAACTAAAAGGAGTCATCCCCTCACCTGGTAATAATGTCATGTCATATCTAGGAGGACAGCTATATTTTAAAAATATTGACAATAACAAGTGGTGAAACTGGAGCTTCATTGTTTATGAGGCTATAAAATGGTGTACCTTCTTTGATAAACAGTTTAACAGTTCTTTTGAAATAGGGTCATAAAAGGGGGGGCAAAGCCCCTCCAACTTACAAGCCCCACAGTTCCGCTTACCCGCGAGTAGCAGTTGCCACTCAAAATGCAGTTTAATAACAGGGTTTATTAACAAGGGAGTTCAACAGGGAAAACGAAAAGTCCTTAAAGCCACAAGTGGCAGTTATCTTACCCCAGTCACCATTCTTAGTCCCAAAGGT
The DNA here is from genome assembly GCA_004024945.1 of Uropsilus gracilis. Classification (NCBI taxonomy): domain Eukaryota; kingdom Metazoa; phylum Chordata; class Mammalia; order Eulipotyphla; family Talpidae; genus Uropsilus; species Uropsilus gracilis. The sequence goes on from PVHY01023760.1 coordinate 4,791, forward strand.
CCCAAAGACACAGTCCAAGATGGTGTCCTTTGCCCCTCTGAACCTCAGAGGTAGGCACTTTTCGCAAAGTCCAGTCCTTTCGCCGGCGTCTTCTCTTTTCTTTAAAGTGTTTCACGCTGCTCCACTCACACAAGGCTTTTCAAACTTCTTCCACTATTGCTGATGCACAAATCAGCTTTCCAAATTGCTGGCCATCTCTAGGTACCAGCTTTCCATATCACCTTGCTACAATGCCATACTCTCCACACTGGCCAGTCTGCCAGATACCATGGCTCCTTGTCACCTCCAGCTCACTCTTCCAGGGGGCTTTTGCCCAGCCTGGTCACTCTGGCTACTCTTTATCCGCCTGTCATTCTCTTCTCTCCTCTCCCCAGAATTTCTCTCTCCAATCTCTCTCTCTCAGAAGTTCTCTCTCCTTCCCAAAAGGTCTCTGTTCCCCTAGTCTCTGCTCCTTGCCTTTTAATCCTCCCTGCTTCTGGTCCCACTTCCTGTCCCAATTGCCACTTCTGGCAGTTTAACTGCCACACCTAAGGCAGGGAGGGGCTAACTGCCACTGCCCAATAGGGGAGAAGCAGCTTATTAACTGCCACAAGGGGGGGGGGGGAGGGGCACCCAGTTTCACTTTTAAAGTTGAATACAAGAGTTAAAGGTAGCGATTCTACTGCAAAGCATATACCCAAGAAAAGAGAAAACATAATATTCACATACAAACTTCTACGTAAACAACTCATAGTGGCACTATTCAAACTAGCCCCCATGAGGAGACAAGCCAAATATCCATTCACAGATTCAAGGACAGATACAGGTACATAGAATATATGAACCTTATGAACCATAAATATTATTCAAATATATAATAATAAAATAGTATTCATGCTCCAACATTAATGAATTTTGAAAATATTATATTAACTGAAACAAGCTCGATACCTAGTGACTTTTTTGTCAAGTGTTAAAATAGGTCAGTACAGAAGCTAGATCAATCCTTGCCAAAGTTGGACAGCAGGGGGCAGTGAGTGGTTAGTGTAAGGATAGGAGAATTGTTTTGAAGAGGCGAAACTTCTGAAATTTATTTACTGCAATGATTGTACAAATTTTTGAATACTAACACAAAATGTGGATTTAATGGCATATGAAAAGCACCTTGATAAAAACATTTAAGAGAACAATATTCACACATGCAAAGAAACAAAACATTGCTTCAAAGAAACAAAACAAAACATTGACTCTTGATGAAGAATGAATGAATCAATAAAAATTTACCCAGGGCTGACATAGTTAGATGAATGTTAGAAGTAGGAAATGGATATTTAGGTAGTTACTATAACTTCATTTCATATACTCAGATTTTACACAGACACCTATAAGATTTTTAAAAGACCCAAACTGAATTTTTAGAAGTGGAGAAGAGGGTATATAAAAGGTACAACAGATTAACAACTCATGCAGCTGTGCTTTCAAAAGAAACAGTTTGGAAATAGAAGGTCCTTGGAAAGTCCCAAAATAGACATGATATAGACAAGAGAATAAAAACAAACAAAAACAACAGGGTGTCAGTGAGTTATGCCAGGCATCAAGTCTCCTCATATACATACTGGAAGTGTGCTAAAGAGGATGTATTGGAGAAAAGCAGGAAGTGTATTTGAAGACTTAATGGATGAATTTTGTTAAAAAAATTGACAGAAACTATAATCCTAATGCATGAGTTTCAGTGAATCCATTTCAGAAATATGGCTGCATTAAGGAGGTAATGGAGAGTTCTTCAGGCTAATTTGCTGCCTTTCAGTTCTCTAAATAGCTCCTTCCCTCCCCGCCCCTTCCTTCCTTGGGGGTTGAACATGCAGGTTTCCATTATATTACTGCATGTATTTTCCCATCAGAAATCTTTCCCCGGAAAACCCTGTACTGCAGCCCACAGATACAGGCTGGCGGGGTATGAGCTTCTCTAGCTCAGCATCAGCCAGGCCCCAGAACCTTCCGCACCTGCCCCTTATTCCTGGGCCTACTCTCCTTCCATTCCAGCTCAGGTTCTCTTCAGTTTGAAAAGATGATCCAACTAAGAATTATCACAAGCCCTGCAGCTCATGCCTCTCTCCAACCCGCCTTATCAACCACCTTCCTCTTCTTCCCTCACCCTACCAGACAAAACTCCCTCACCCACCCAACTTCACCATCCCACAGGTCATGCTTCTCTCCAGCCCACCCTAACCCATCCCTCCGGATCAACCTCCCACTCCAGAGCCAGATAAAAGGACACACACCTGTTGCTAAGGTGTGCAGCTTCTGCAGCACTAGCCTCTGGCTGCATGTTTGTTGACTGTCTGCTTGGGTTTTCTCTAATAAACCTGTTCTGCACTACTCTCTAGTCTGTCTTCATTTCTTCCTTCTCGCCAAGGCTCTCCCTTTCCAAACCTAACACAGTTCACCTCATCTCTTTTCTCTCCCATCGACTCAAACCTGTAGACTTCATCTTTGTCACCTGAAGATTCCACTAGAATCAGCTCCTCTCTCAGAGTTCTCGCTGGAACTCTGGAAAGCAGTGGTGAAGATGGAGCTGGAGAACCTCAGGGTGTAGCCTGCAGCCTTTAAGTGAGGGAGACTGCATGAGGGAGTTGAGGAAAAGACCAGACCAGTCCAAGGCACCAGAAAACAGCTTATCTGGAGGCATCAGGCCCCTGGAAGCTGAGGGGGGGAGCAATCTAGGGGTAGGCAGGACTCAGGCGGGCAGGGCCAGGACTGTGAGGTGAGCCTGGCCATTCCTCCTGGAGCTCTGGCTTCCCTGGGGTCTGGGAGTCAGCCTGGTTTCCTCCTTTCTCCTCTGTTAGGGTGACTACACAGCCTCTGCGACCTACTCCTTTAGTCTTTTGCCTCTGTAGCCTTGTTCTGTCTGTGTGCAGCACATAAATAACTCATCTACATCATCTGATGTAAGAATCAGCTAAGAGGATTTGGGATTATTTTTAGGGACCAAGCGAACTTGAAAATCATCTTTGTCAGAAATTAGCTTCTCGCCTGATCCTTCAGGCTTTCACCTGTTTCCAGTAAGATTTTGCTCGAAGTGAGGGAGAAAGATTAACAACTTCAGGAGTCCTCTGCATCCTCACAGTAAACAGTCCTGGTCAGTGAGCACTTCTTCAGAGGAGGCTGGACCATATCCTCTGACCAAGAGTGCCAGGGAGATAGAAGGGAAGCTGACGTCAAAGGCAGCCACAAGGTCAGGCAGTCCATCCTCTTCTATCCTGAGTATACTCAGGTGGTATATAAGCACCTTTCACCACAGGGTCCCAGGAGACAGACACTGGGGGGGGGGGGTTCTTTTGAATCCCCGCAGGACCCACCACAAGACTGAAAATGCTTCTCAGTGAATGGTATGTGTGTTCTTCTGGAGATCTGGTTAGATGTGGGAAAAGAGAAAGACCCTTCAGAACCCTCCATCATGTTTCCTCGGTAAAGTGGCCCCTTCAGTGACCCTATCAAAACCCTACCAATTGTCAGTCCTCTGCTGAGTATCTCCTCACACCCTTTTAATACACCTGAAACAAGCTGAGCATTGATCTGTTATTTGAAGGCTTTCTTGGTGACTAGAATATGCTGCAAGGGTTAGAACCACTAATCTGGGCTAAGTTCAGTAGAGATTGTTCTTCTTTGTCATTTCTAAAATAGAGTTCATGCTTTTCTGGACAAACGAAAGCCCAAGGAGGGAATAAATGAGTCCCCCAAGGATTTAGTGATGGCACCAAGAATCTCTGAAAGGACTTTGTAATTTTTTTTATAAATGAACCAAGAACATGTCATAGTTCATATGCCCCAGGTTTTGTACCTGAGTCTTCTCATGGACACTTGGAATTAGAGTCCAAATGCTATTTTTGGGGAAATTGTGGGGTTGCTTGTCTATTTTTACAGAAAATCAGAAATCACATATAAATCAGGTTCTGAACTGGAAGGTGGCAAAAATTACTTTTATCCTCATCTAATATCATCATCAGACCCATCATGTCCATCTCACTCAAACAGACACTGAGGACTGGAAGCAACAAGTAAAACAACAAACCCCACACATGCCTATCATCCTCAAAAAGCTCAGGTTTGGGAGGACAGTGTCAAAGGGGAGGATGGTTGAGACTCAAACCATCAGGAAGGAGCAGTGTACAGGTTGGAGTCCCCACTTGGGTTTGAATGGCAAGGGGATACCATATCCCTAGAGTCAGACACACTGGATCCATTTTCTTGTCACAAGACATTCAGGATAAATTCAGTCTTTAGCATATTCTCTTATCATATGCTTATCACTGTACCTGTGAAACATCTTCCTGAACAGTAATCTCTATGTTCCCTCCTTTCTGGTGAAGGGACTTTCCTGGATGAGGGCACAATGTCTCTTTTTGCATGTTAGTAGCAGTGTCTGATAACTCCTTCCCTCCCTACTCTTCCAACATCCTATCTCCTTATCAATTTTGTTCCCATTATTTAATTGGAATTCTCACCTCTGAATGTCATTTTTATGTCAGTCTGTTAACATTTTCTTTCCCCTTCTTGAGTCAATTAGGTCATTTAATTTTTCAAAATGGCATTTAACTATGGGTTTCAAATGTATTTGTATTTAATTCTCAAATTATTCTCAAAATCATTATTATCAGCATATGCTCTGAGGCTTTCATTTTTGCCCTTGTGTTTTCCTTATATTAAAAAGAATCATTGACTAGCCAGTGACTTATCTAAAATGAAAGTAATTTTTCCCCTAAAGGTCATCATGGTTTGTTTTTACTATCATTTGCCTGCAACCAAAGAATTTTTGAGGTTCAGTTTATTTTTCATTATAGTTTCCAAGGAATTGTTAATTCAAAAGTTTTCCTTAGCTATTGATAATTTCCTCACCATTATTTTCTTGTTCAGAATCTAAGAGTTGAAGACCACAACGTTTCCCAGCAGAGTACTTTGTGACTACCCTACCCCAGGAAGGAGCCACCCCTGGCTGGGAAGGCCACACTTGTATAAGACAGGACTGCAGGAGACCCAGAGGAAGAGATGAGCCTGGCAAGATCCAGAAGAGCTAGAATGTGGGGTTTCTCATTTTCCAGGTGTCTCAGACTCCAGATGTGGATCAGTATGCTGAATCTATGGGAATGAGAACAAATAATATCAGGGCATCTTGCGTAGAGGAGGCAAAAAAATCTTTTCCTTCACCCACCTCAAGTTCTCCAAGGAGGGTGCAGTAAGTTAAACAAAAGATAGATTAGCCTCCCTTCCTGATTCTAACACTTTCCATATTGCCCAGTTCCTGGGAACGCTTCTGTATTTGCTGGGTGGGATGCTGCCCAGTTCATGAATCATCTACAGAGTCCATCAAGCATCTAGTTTATGACATTAAATTTTGTTTACTAATAGTAGGATATTAATATAGTTATGCCTCCACCCTGGTGCCTGGCACAGTGCTTCAAAATTCCATTAATTCATAGGTGGTAAGAGCACAGGGAGCATCTTTTGTTGTAGTTTTAAAAGTGTTTTGGAAACTGCTCATGATTCTACAGCTTTTATTTCAATACTTGGTCGTTTGATGGCTATGACTACAGACACAGAACTGCTAACTCCCTCTAATCCAGGGTGAGGTAGTTATCTTTTGTTCTAATAAGGTGAAGGGCGGGCTCCTGCCTACATTCAATATGAGGTCTGCTCACCAGACAAACAAAGGCATGATTAGAAACTTGGAAATTCCTTCCCATACCCTGATCCTCCAGGAGAGAAGGCTGGGGACTGAGTTAACTTGTGTGTGAAATGTTGAAGCAAGGAGCACACATTAAGCCTGTGAGTGGCATCCGGTGTGAATACCCCTATCTCCAACCTGAGGAGATCATAGATACCCAGGAGCACAACTCCTAGAATGTCATGAATTGGGCTTCCTGGAAGGGGAATTATGAGAACTAAAAGTGGAATGAAGCAAATATACTGAGATTTATAACTGAACACGTATTAAATTATAAATACTGCTCAGGCTCTTTGGTTTTCCTGTTTCAATTTGCACCCAGGGACTTGGGGGACACATGTGGAAAGGAGACAGGTAGAGACTCTTGGAAGAGATATTTGCAAGGAACATATGGGTGAAAGACATGTGGAGAGGCTGTTCATGGTCTTTGGCAGAGATAATGGCAGCCATTATTCTGAATTCATGGTGGATTATTTGCTACATTTTGAATTATGAATCTCTCCTTTGGTCCCAGGTCTCTGAACCAAGCTAGTTCCTTTCTTGCTGATCCCCACCAAAAGGTACTTTAAGTGGAGGCAAGATTTCAGGTCAACCCTGTTTAAATATTTTTCTGAGAGGGGGTGGGTAATGTTGGAGTTTTATTGGGAAACTATTATTAGGAATTTCCTTTCTCTTCTCTGTCTTTGTGTACATCTTTATGCACATATATTAAAAGTCTTCACAATGATTCCATTGCCTTTGTGCATGCAAATGGTGAATACCTTCCAGAGTGTGCACTCCTTAATAGCTTGGGATCACTAAATAACCCTCAGTATATACTAAGAAAACCCAGAGAAAGATTCCATGTATGGGGGCTTGGAGAGCTGCTGGATTGTTGAGCTCATCCACATTGCAGGAGAGAGGGGCAGCCAACTTGATGGAGACAGAACCTCTTCCAGGGAGCTCTGTGGAGTCCCCTTTATCAGGATGTTCATTCTCAGCCTTCATTACATTCTTTATTTTATAGCAATCCAGGAAACAAAATGTTTTCCTGTGTTCTATGAGTTTTTCTAGAAAATTATCAGGCCTGAAAAGGGAGTGTTTCCTGAACACAGGTACCCCTTGCAGCCACATGCAGCTGTCAGAGTAAGCAACCGGAAAGGGGGGGTGGGTCACAGCATGTGCTGAGAGATTCTTAGTAGCTAACAACGTTTGTTATAACTGATGAGATAAAGGAAAATGATTTCTAGGTAGAAAATTAGGAGAAAGCAAAAATATTGGGATGGAATGGTAAGAAACTGTTCATTTCCACCTTTCTTATGTGGGTTCCCTTAAAGTGGTCTCTGGACTGATAAGGTTCTAGAATGATCTGGTGCTAACTTCTGTCCTTCCTTGTAAAGAGGAGATTTCATATATATATATATATATAAATTTTTGCCCACAATCTTGCACTGAGGTTAGAGCATTGAGCTTGTCTTTATCTCATTTTTTAAATTGCTTCAACTCAGTATAATTCTTATACAAATGTGGCAGATATGGGGTCATCCATCCTGTAAACATTTTATTTCAAGTCACGACCGAGCCTCTGGCAGCATGATAGGAGACTTTGTGACACTGAGGTTGTGGGTGATGGACAGTCTGACCCCTCCCCTATCTTCCTCTGGGTGGGCACATCAAACATATCAAACAGCACTTTAATTTTATTGCCTTTCCTGTGAGAGAATGTCAGAACATTTCAAAGTCACACACATTGATTTTTATATCAACTGCACATCACAGCACTCAGTTAGTTGGGGCTTTTTGGTATATCACTAATGGTGTTTGAGACCAGTCTGACAATGCAATGTTGCTGGCCTTGGCCAACTCAGGTCAGATAATATAAGAATGGCATGGATATACCTGTGTGTCATTAATATCTTTTAATTACATCTGCTTTAAAAGACTGTCAAAATCCTGCCAGTACCAAAAAAAAAAAAAAAGGTAACATTTGAGATTTTACAATATTTCAGGATAGGTGACATTAGCACAGTCTGGAATCAATTAACTTCATTTCTAGACTGAGGTCCCACAAAGTTCATTTTTAAACTTAATCTCCCTCTTTGAAGCCCATCACTGTAAACCACTGTGACTCTTCTCACACAGCTTACCTGGTCATCAGCTAAGTAGAGTCACTAGGCTTGGTAGAAATCTATACTGAAAGTGGCATCCACCATAACAGCTTTGTTGATGAACAAAATGTCATTGGTCAGCAGAATCTGATACACTGTTGTTCTTGCTCTTCTATGCAACTGACAGAGAGAGCTGCATCTTACCCTCCTCCCCAGATGTAACTTCGAATGGTTTCAAACAAACTGGGAGAACCCAGCCTTCCCACCCTCTGACCACCCTGTGGGTCACCAAGGACCCTTGGAACTCAGAGATCAGATCCACTCAACAGGGACAGAGAGCATGAATTTTGCCTGAGGTTACTATCTTTAATCTCCCCACATCAATATGATCATCCACAGTATTTTTAGTCTTTACATACATCCATATAATGCAGATTAATTTAGTGCCCACCAAGAGTTAAGTACCATTTCCAGTGAAGGAATATGTAAGTGAAAAAAACATCAAAAATCTTCTCTCATGTTTTTTTTTTTTTTTTTTAATATTCACTGTGATGGTTACCCCAAGGGAGGCTATTGGAGGCTATTCACTTCTTTACTTTTTTTACTGTTATGGTGGGGGGAGGAATAAAGGAAAATATTAATAAACTCAAAAAAAGGGCTGGAGAATATCAGAGAAAGAGGCCTTTGGGAATGTGAAGATGTGGGAACCAGTCATTGTCATGTTGTAAAAGGACACACATCCTGCATCACAGTCCAGGAAATTTCCCAAATTCGGAGTTGCTCCTTCAGAGGAAGAGGGGTTGGGGGTAGGTGAGGGCAACATACCATTTCCCTTTACAGAGTCTGATGGCCCAGAATCCAGAGTTAGGTTTCAGACTCATGGCACAACCTCTGGGCACATTTTCCAGGTAAACTCCTAAATTCCATGCAGAATCTTCTCCCACATCCACTTCAAAGTAATGTCTTCCTGAAGTGAAGCCCTCACAGCCCAGGATGCAAAATCTTTTGAATGTTTTCAGTTTCTTCTGGGGGCCTCCATGTGTCACTTGTCTTTGATTCTCAGAGAGAATTAGGTCCCTGTGAGCTGTATCTGGATCCAGCGTCATGCTGACTGCAAAATAAAACTACCCCCCCAAAAGACACATTTTCAATGACTTTAATTTTCAATAAACTAGCTTTGTTCAAATGCAAGCTTTGTTCCCTACTAGCTGCATGAGTTATGTTCTGAAACTCCTTGAGATATATATAAAGCAGCAATCACATTGTCACAATGGTCTGGAAGATACTTGAATGAACTAACACAAGTTTAAGGATTGGTGAATTCCTGTTCTATGGGAAATGATCAATAAGTGATAGCAAAAGTAAATATCATCATAATCTTCTTTATGATTATCATCATAATCTTTATCGTCATCACTACCACATCACTCGGAGAAGTGAAGGATCAGAACTAACTCGAGTGATAACTTTGCTCTCCTTGTAAAACCCTTTCTTTCTCAGACAGAACAACTGGGAACCATGGGAAATTTGAGCAGAACAAGCCCCTCCCATCGCTGCTAATAACCATCCACATGGAGGATCACATGGAGGATCAGAAAGGAAACTAGCAAAGTTAATATTACAGCTTGTTATTGGGTTTTACACAGGTCTCAGAAAACTGTCTGGGTCTTATAAGTGCAAACTCTTCTATCTTATTTCAACTAACGGATTAGTTTAAGGAAATAACTGGACACCCAAATGCCAAAAGAACCATGGAACTAGTATCAAGTAAAATAGAAAAACATATGATAAGCTTCAGAGTGACACTGAGCAGTTGAGCAATGAACAGATTAAGGAAGTTGAGGCAACAGAGTTAGCCACCCACTGAATTGCTGGATCAAGCACTGATAAAGGGACTATGACAATAAGGGAAATCAAGTTGCAGAAACACTTCTTCCTGTCTGGGTGCTCTCTTTCCTCCCTCATGGTCACTCCCTGCCTTTCACCTTTCCTCTGCTGTCCTCAGGAAAACTGATGCCTGTGCACTCACCAACAACATGCCCTTTCTTCTGACTTCTGCTTGCTTCTCTCAAAGGGAAGCACAAGAGGAGATAATGCATGAGAAGAGATTGTCCCAATGGGATAGGCATTCAATACAAATAGGTTAGAAATCAATAATAATAGATACAAATGTATCTAGAAACACTATAAAATATGAAGAAATAGAAAATCATCAACATCATAATGTGAATACAAATACAGTTGAACAGTAATAAAAAGGCTTCATATAAAAAAGTCAACTGTGAAGCAGTAAATGAGAATATAAGATCACAAACATATCAGATGATATTGGATAGAACATGCTTCCATTGATAAACATGGGGAAGAACTTAATAGAAACATTTGCAAATCAGAGAAAATCACAGAACTCCAGAGGTTTAATGGACTTACAAAAAGAAACTGAACCTCTGTAGCAAAAACAGAGAAATAAAATTAAGTCCACAAATACCTACCAGACTACCAAAGTGCTAAATTGTCAAGAAGGTGTACAATATAGAGCACATATAGGTATGCAACAGTGGGGGGGGGTCTCCTATTGAGGTTGGGTCATTCAAACAATTTTTAAGATCTTCTATTTAGTAAAATTAAAACATACATCCCTAGAGAAAGAGTAGAGAGCACCAGTTTCATTCAAGGTAGATCCTCTGAGGAAACCATTGAAGGAAACAAAGAAGTATGGAGCAGAAATGTTCACAGTAGTATTCTGTGCAGTAATAATAATAATGAAAAAAGAAAATAGCAAGTTGAGAAACATCATATTCATCTATCAACATATTGCAGAGTGAAAAGGGGTTCTAGAGATACTGTCTGAGTTACCAGTCCTCCACAGTGGGAATTTATAGCACTCACTTCAGTTGTGAGTCTCTGAGACTGTTAAAGCTCATAGTATGAGGCAGTTGTGAGACTGTGTCTCAGTCTCCTATAAAATGAGAGAACTCCCTCCCGAAAGGACTGTGAGTGAAACAGATTAACACAGAGGAAGCTCTTCTCATCAGTTACAGGCAGAGAGCTCAGTTAGGGGGATGTGATCTTGCAGGTAGCCTGTCACAGCACAGAAACTGGCAACCTAGAAAGAGGCATTGAGATAAAAATACCCAGCAACATGGTCATGAAGATCATGCCCCACAGAAGTGATGGCTCCAGGACACCAGTTGCTTGGACTAGAGTCACTGCAGTTATGCTGTCAAACTGAGTGCCAGGAAGCCTGCAGCCCCATTACCAGGGACAAGGCTACACACAATAATATTCCCATGGAGTGGTGGCTTGGAATGTAATTGGGGGTATAGAAGGACATACATAAATAAATTAGACTAAAGGCTTGTACAAACAGAGGAAGACATAGGTTTTGCTACCTGAAGAAGTAGAATTGGAGATGGGGAGGAAAACCTAATTTTTTTTCTTCATCTCTGTTTATACTGTTTAGCTGATTACAATTTATTTGTAATAATGAAGTAGTAAACAAACTTTGGTTTGAAAGTTTTAAAAAGAAGGCGATATGTTTAAGGAATAAGCCTATTGCAGAAACAGGTTGATTTGAACCTTGTTGAAATGCCACAAGTGAAAAATAAGAACACAAGTGCTCAGGAAAATCTGGATATGATTTTCACAAAGCTATGTATTTTGCTTCCTTGCATTTTTATTAGGTCAAATTCCAAGACACTTTTTTGGTAGCTGCAGCTGATACTAAATTAAGGGTGACCGCACACAAATCCATAATCTCTTATCTATAACATCTGGGGTCAAATATTAATATTTAAAATATTTCTCATGTTTGAAAAACAGAACAGCAATGTACTCTGCAGTCTCATCCTGAAATATTTCTGCAGTAAGTGGATAATTGCATATGTCAAATAGGCTGATATCAGTGTGATGTAGATTTGGCGACCGTTGAAGGGCAGCTTGCAGGGTGTTTCCATGATCCCTGATGCCTCATTTCACAGCCTTATAAAATTCTTTCCATTTCAGTTCAGGCATAACCTGAGAATTACCTCTGATCGATCAGCTCTGACCACTGGCACAAACAACAGGATGTGACCACATGATTGTATTTCATTATAGGACTCCATCCTAGTAGCTGACTTTCTCTAGAGGTTCTCCCTCCTGAACTCACTTGAGAGAAACAATTGGCCATGTGGGAGGTTCACACGCAAGCTGATGAGTGTGTCTTCCAGAAGCTGAGGGCACTGCCGGTCGACAGCTGTTAAGAAGTGCCTAAGACCTATAACCTAAAGAAGTGAGTTCTGCCAACAACAGGAAGAAGATTATTATCCAATTTATCCACCAGGTGAGACTAATACTGCACTTTTTGACCCACCTGAATGGGGCCCAGATTTATGACACAAGATACCAAGAAAGAAAATGTGCTTTTTGTTTTAAGCCACTAGGTACTTCCACAGCGATGCATTACAAAGTTACCAGATCAATTCCAATTAGGTTTGATTTTTTTCAGACAAATGTGTTATGGAAATTAGTTAGTTCTCAAAGCATTTGAATTTTGCAATCACGGATTGGAAATAATGTCAGCGCTAATTAAGAGAATTGAGGTGAAACTTCAAATTTACTCATAAAATGTGGTTTTTATTAAGACTCAAACATTCACACTGTTGAATGTTTTGGGTCAACACCTAAAACCATCAACCTCACAGTCCATAAAACAACCTACCTTTCTTGCTGGTCTCAAACTTTATTAAATATTATAAATAAATATTATATGTCAGACACTGTTCTAAACACTATGTAATTACAGTTCCCAGTAAATTGGGAACTGTTAATATTTTTACCATTAAGGTGGGAAAACTGAGATGATTCTCTGAATGGTGCAATGCAGCTAATAAATGGGAGAGCAGAGATTTTAAAGCCTGCACAGTCTACTACTATCCAATGTCCTCACTGGGGAAGTCCAGCAAGAGAGCCGGCAGCTCGATAAAAATAACAAACCACTGATGTGGCTGTGAGCCTGTGTAGGAGCAGGCAAAGTACTTGGTGATAACTTAAGGCATCTTTCATCCATAACAAATCAGGCATTGTTGACTTCACATACCTTGGTAGCTCCTTAACACATTCCTTACATCAAAACAAAGCTCCGAAACATTGCACACACTCTGAATCTCCAAAGAGACAAACTCCAGTTCTTCCAACTTCACAGATGAGAATCTAGAATCAGCAGAGGAGAGATACCTCTTCAGTGGGCATTTCATGAAGTGCGATATATCCCTACCCTCTCCCCCTGTACTCAAACAGCAAATACCTGTCCAAGGTGTGTTTCATATCCTACAGAGAAACAAAAGCACCAGGGGAGTATGAAGCAGCATATTTTAGGGGACTTGACATGTGGGAGCAACCTAAAATCCCTCCTTCTAGAGAAGAGAGGTGACACAGGCACAGAAGCTGACAGACTCTAGGTAATATGGCATCTTACCATCACCTAGGATATCAGCATGACATAAAATTTGACAATTTTCTTACTGTGACTGGTGCCTCTAGTCATCTCAGCCTATGACTGATGGGAAAAGGGGGCCAGGAAGCAAGTACCACTCAAGATTTGTTTTCAGGGACCTAAAATTCTCCAAAGCATCCCAGATGGAGGTCACTCATCACAGAGGTCGTCAGTGGTGAGTCGAGGCAGAGCCCAAGATATGGGCCACTCAGGTGGTGGCAGCAGGTGTCACCTGGTGATGGAGCTGGCAAGCTCCATTCTCACCCTATAAAGTGGTCTATGGAGGGAACTGGAAGAAACAGCCCTAACATGTGTTTCAGTGAGGCCATGCATCTAACATGCAGCCTAGAAAAGCCCAATGACATTTCAGAGCAAGGACTCTACAAGAAAATGAGCGGAAATTTATCATTCACTTAGCTGCCACTTTATCACCCACAGCTCATCTGAAGGAATCTTCCAGGAGACAGAGTGGCAGACAAGGTTCTATGCACAGAGGACAGAGACAAATGGTGGCTAATGGTACTCTGTGGTTCTGTTTTGACCAAATAACCCATCCTATATATGCAAATGTAGAATATTTTTGATTCACATAAAGGCACCCTAAAGACTACTAGACACTAACCAGTGGATATTCATGTATATTCAATATAACACTGGTTTAAATTCCTCACAGTAATTGCCATTTTGCACTGAAACTTGAAGACTTTGCCAATCCTCTTACGCTGATTTGTCCCCTTAACACCTCAGAAATAGACACTGTTCAACGTCCTCCTGGTGAACAGTCTTACCTGGAACAAATCCTGGGATGACTCTTCTGTATTACCAGGATGTGACATCTCAGTTCCTGTCTCTGCTTTTCCAGACAGACTGCCCAGTCCTGCAGTCACCTCAGCACCTGCTCTTTCTCTTTCTTCAGTTTCCATACAAAAGTCTTCTCTTCTTCCCGGAGGAAGTTTTGGAGATTCTCATAGTCAGAATGGATTTTTCTACTCTGAAGCTCTACCTTCTCCTAGAATAAAGAAAATAGCATCAAAGGTGCAAGCAATCCAAAATTCCTTTATGTATCAAATGAGATATAAAATAAGGATGCATATACAGTGGGATATTGTTTAACTTAAAAAATGTATGAACTCTGGTAGCTACTACAAGAAGGATGAGCCTTGAAGGCATATATTCAATGAAGTGAAAATAAAAGGATAAAAATTTTATGATTGTTTTTCTATAGGCACCTACTAAGATTGAAAAGCAGTGTAGAAAGCTGGGGATCAGGTGTGAGGAGAACAATTGGAATGTGTGTAGGGTTTCCGGTTGGAAGGCTAAGCTAGGTCTGTGAATGAATAGTGAAAATAGGGGTACCACATGTGAAGATGATGCCAATTAATGAACAGGTGAGATGGTGAAATGATAATTTTTGTGGCATGTTTATTTTAAGCACAAATAAACTTATTAAAAGTAAGGTTTGCTGTGCTGCTGTGACATCTGAGGTGGAGGAGTGTGCAGGTTATCACTGCAGAGCCACCGCCAGGAGATAGAGACTCATTTGGGGGACAGGCTGTTGCAATTCTCTGCAGTCACCTCATATTTTTTCCTCAATCAAGAATTAAGAGGACAAGATAGAGCTTCCTAGATAATTCCATTAAGGTGTAGGGTCAAGGTCTAACATTTATATAAACCTAGTTCTTATTTGGGATGAAAGAACTTTTGTCTCAGAATTTTGTCATTCAAAAGCTTATGATGATCATCACCAAAGTAGACATTAAGACAAACCAGCTTGCAGGTGACCTCAATGTATTTTGGTGACAGAACTTGGTTGGAGTTGCTAAAAATGTTCACCCACCAAGCTGTTTTCAGCTCATTCTCCTTATGTATAAGACTGACTGTAAGACTAAGAGAAAGCACATGATCTATTTTGTGGGGCTCACTTTTCATGTGGGAAATACACAATTACAATGTCCCTTGGTGCCTTCTAAATTCATGCAGTGTTTCAAGACTGTGACATTGTGGTAGAAGGATCACTGACTAGGATGAAATGGATATTTGTTGTGAGGGACAGCTCAGACTGCTGCACTGACATGGTTTCTCTAAATGTTCGTAACAGAGGAAGTTCTCCCTACAATCTGACATCCCAGAAATGAGGGACATATGACTGTTTTTGAGAGCTCATATTTAACATCTGTGGAACCCCGGACTCTTTCCAGATTTCTATCCTGCTCCAGAGTACTTGCTGATCAATAGGAATAGAAGTATTGATAAAGAGTAATTGCTGAAAAACAATAGACAAGACTCTATGGTTGAACTAATAAGAACTCCGAAGGCCCCCAAAGCTGCCACACAGTGACTCTACAAATATCTACACACAAAGAATCAGACACCCTGGAGAGAGGTGGAATGACTCATTATTATGAAGAATTAACTGAAAAGTGATGGGTTACATCAGT
>PVHY01023761.1:0-20335 GCA_004024945.1 Uropsilus gracilis
CAGTCCCAGTCACACTCCATAGGTTGTCATTTAAAGGCATGCACCACTGTGACCAGCTACCCTTTCTAACATAGAGTGCAGAATTTCTATAAAACACATTCTACATTTTTGTACGATTTGATATCCTGCTCACTTCCTAGAAATTGACCAGTCAGTGGGCTTCCTAAAATGGCTCAAACCCACTATTACATAAAAAGCCTACTGAGAAAAAAATCCTATGCTGGAAATTCCATGCAGGAGATGGCAAGGTGCAGAAGAAGACATTCTCCATTAACAAATCATTGGTTTTTGTGACTACAAAATAAATCATGTACTTAGCTGGCTAAACTATAGGTTCAGATAGTAACGGTCTATAAATCACGAGCATATGCTGAGAACTTTCTTCAAATTTAAAGCAATGGGTTTCTGACCTACAAGTTTCTTAATAAGTACATCTGTTATTCCATAATATTTTTTATTTCTTCACCAAAATCAATCAAGCCTCCTTAAGTTTTCAGTTTTATAACTAATCTCATGGAAACATACACACCCATTTATACCAACATGCTGAGTCTTGAATTCTAAAGTTCTAGGCAGCACAGTCTCCCATCCCGCTGGGACTGCCTCCACCATTACTTCTTACTTTACAATACATTAATTCCTTTGGTTTAGCCAGGAAATGCAAAAGCAGTGAATTGTTCCCATCAGCCTAAAGAAGTTAATGAAGCTTCTCACTGTGTTTATTCAATGCAGACTCTTGATTTCATCTTCACATGCTAAAATATAGGGGGGGGATCAACTCTATTTATATTTAGCACAATAAATGAAAACACAAACATTTCTTTGCTATAAGAACTACTTTGAAAATATTCTACAAATACATGGATATTTAAAGTCATATCTATCAAGAAAATCTTGCTTTAAGGGATACAGCCTTTTCAATAAAAACCTTGTATAGGTGCTTGAAATTACTCCAAATCACCTGGATTCAATGAATTTTAAGTAATTGTTTGAGTGGTTTGTTCATTTATACCCACCACTATCATATTATGGGCTGGAAAGGGGAAAATAGAAAGTTAGATTTCTTTCTTATTGTATTAAAAGTCATTTTTGTCAGTAAAATGGGTACTGAGGTTTAGTGTTGTAGAGAAGACAGAAAAATGGTTTATCTTGAATTTTTAACAGACTGATAGGAAACTATAATGTTACTCAAAGTAGTACCTGCCTGTGTTTAAAACCCATGATGAGGTCAGAAGCCTTTTGTACTTGAAGCTTGTTAAATAAATGAAATTTTATTAAATTTACTTCAAAAACTGTATTTTGATGAAATTGGGAGTTCATAGACAAAACATGTCTCTCTGAATTTTTTTTCTTGAAATTTGTTTGAGGCAACTCTGCTGATACTACATTTACATGGAATATGTGGGGTTTTCAATTTGATAATTTTTGGAAAGAACAGATTCTGAATAAAATAAACATGAAGGCAATGCTGGTTGTAATAATTTTACAAACTTCTAGATGCTGAAGCCATATTTTCTTTTAAGTTACAGATAAAATTAGTCTCTACTTATCTGCTTTCTCATTCTCTTAAATAAACAGATCATGGATATTTTACAGCTTATTTTAAAAAAGAAATAAGCTGTGAAATTGTTGATTTGCTTTTGTATGATTGGTATTTTTGGAAATAAAACACCATTTCCTCTCTATCATTTTCACCTTACTTATAGCTCACTGAGTACTATATATATATATATATATGTGTGTGTGTGTGTGTGTGTGTTTTCAAATCTTTTTATCTTTCCTCAAATTAATGCTCAATGTTTCTTTACAGAACCTACTAAGGGTAAGGAAGTAAAAGTTCCAGTTTCCCTAAAGGAAAAAGGTAATATAACATAATGAAGTGTGGACTACATTAATCTGCATTGCATATCCAGTTATTTGCAATAACATATTTCCTTTCCAGACACTCAAAGTTGTAACATTCATATGCCCTTGAATATTTTAGACTAAAGAAAAAATTGACTAAATTCCCTTCATCAGCCTTGAAATTATCTTATAAAACAACAAAAGAGAAAATAAACATGACATGAATACCAAAAAAAGCTATTAAGAATACATATGCTATCTTGATTCAACATGCTTGTAGTGGAATAAAAAATCTATGTCTTATAAATAACCTTAAGTGAGTCCTCTTAGGAATGACTATGAGAACCAAAGATTTCATATAAAAATAGATATTTAAAATTTTCCAGTGAACCTTGCTATTCTGTAAGTTCATATATAGTAACATCCTACCTAAATTTATAGTTAGGAGGAACTTAGAGTTAAACTATACACTCTCATAGATAAATGAAACTGAAATAGCCAAAATATATTTCAAAGTTGTTGTAACTAATGAAGTCTAATTTGTAGTAATTAATACATTGAAATTAACTTTAATTTGAACTGATGTAATTGAAATTAATTAGAATTTATCAACATCAAAACGTTGGTCTTCTAATACTAATATATCTTATTTCACTTCAGGTCTCTTCATTATGTTAGGCTTAGAGTAATGCAAAATCTGATGTCATGCATAAACTTTTGTCCTCTGAAGCATAAGTAAATATGCTAGTTCCAAATGTAATGCATTTTGTTTCTAATTAATCTTGATACATTATATGGGCATGCATGATATTATTCTTAGAATTGTCTAGTACATCTTGTCACAATGTCAGGGAATAACAGACAAAAATTCTAACTTGCTTTCTTCTTAACCCAATATGAACTTGATTTTTAAAAACTATTTCAACTAATGGACACTAATCTTATTTATGAAATTTATTATACCTAATGCTTTGTTTCTGTTATTATCTATGATAGTAGTTATTTGGTACTGTACATAATTTTATGTTAATTTAATGTTACTCTGGCACAAAAAATGTCAAATGTTGCTACCTTGTATTCAAAAGATAAATTAATTGTGAAGACAGTAACACTCTTCTGGGTTTACCTAAATACTAATTTATTTCAAAGAAGCTAGATTTATTTAGCATGATATGTTATTGATTGGAATGGATATGTATTTTACAATCTATAGTGAAATCATTTTATGTCATTATTTATCTTAATTGTAGTGATGATTTTCCAACTCAAAAGGGGGTATAAAAATGAGGAGCAGAAAGGAGTATATCTCAGAATATCTAACTGTATTTAGTTTTCAGACTATAGTTGACTTTATGTAACTGGAACCCTGAAAAGTGAAATTATGGATAAGTGGGTGCTGCTGCAATACAATTCTCAAGTCAAACTGCAACTTCACAGTCTAAATTATGTAAAAAAAAATTATGAATTAGGCATTCTAATTGCAGGTTGGTATTGCCATTGATTAGAGTCATGTGGTCAGGTAGGGTAGACTTTGCCATCTTTAATAGTTTCTAAGTCTGTCTATGCACTCACATTGTAGTTGGTTCCAAAGAGAAAGGAACATGTGTGACAAGTGGCATGTGTATATCCCATTCATACCACTGGGGAAGAATAGGTTTAAGAAACACTTAACACCCAGGGATTCTGAATTTAAGCAAGAAAGAGAATGGATTGCATTGGTAGTTAGCGTTTTTCATCATAAAGAACACACATATGAGTGTGAAAGTAATATATGATGATATGGAATATATTGATAAAATATTTATAAGAGATATACAAAGCAATAGCCATGCAGTAAAGGAGAAAAGTTTTTGACTAAGTAAAACAGCACAAAAGAAGTGTGGATAAGTATCTATGACATCATTGCATATGTATATTTATACTATATCACACATGTGTTTATGTATGAGTTTTTTTAAATAAAATTTAGATGAATTACATGGAGAATTTAACAAAAATAATGAGAGATTTTGAAATAACTGCATATATATACATATATATGCATATATATATATACACACGGATATAAATAAGTGAAGTTTTTGAAGAGCAATAAAATCTACAAGCTATCAGAACAAAAGAGAGAGAAAAGACACAAGCAAGTTAGAAAGGGAATGATGAGATATAGAGAAGAAAGAGTAGGAGGAAAAAAGTTATGTATCACTTTACAGATAAAAATCATAGATGATATTTTATACTGTATGCAAAATGTTTAAAATTTGGATGAAAGATCTTTTATTCAAAATGATTATAGTAAGTAACCAAAATTTTCAAGTAACCAAGACTTACTCAAAACTTAGAAGATTGGAATGAATTAGTCATTAATAATCATTACCAGAATTTAATCTATTGTCAAATGGTGTCTTCCCAAATGATAGTAAGTCATTTCATAGTCAATTTTTAAATTTCAGGATATTGACTTCACATAACAGAAAGGAGGAATTTGCCATTGTTGTTGAATGATGGTATTAAAATCATGGTGAACAAAACAAAAGTGGACATTTGGAGAAAATGCACATTAAAAAAATAAGAAAAAATATCCACTTATTGTAGAAAAATCCTAAATAAGACACTTAGAGTGTCTTAAACATTGCAAGTTAATTAATCTCAAGACTGCAAGGATCTAATGATCCACCAGTAATATCTACCACAAAAAATGTAGATGATATCAGCAATTAAAATGTGCTCAAGAGTTTGACAAGATGAGGACAGAGTGAAGACTGCATATTTGCCTCCTTTGTATATTCATAACTTAGTTGGGGGATATCCTATACCCCACCCCCAAACTTACATATTATAAATGAGTTTTGTTGTCTGTAACATAACGACAAAGCATATTCTAAAAGTGGAAGAACTTGGATAGAATTAGTGTGCACAGACAGAGAACTGAGAAAGGATAGTTTCCCAATGAATTACTCTAAGGTGCCCATCCCCTCATACATTGACTCTAAGTGGGGCCAGTGAGACTCAAAAGCTTGCCCCAAATCTCAGGCAAATTCTGGCAGAGAACTGTAGAAAAGGGGCAAAAGGGGCTGGCAAAATCAAAGTATAAGTCAAAAGAAAGGCTAACATTGTGTCCCTGGCGCAAGTCCAACACAGAGAAGGAAGTGCAGTTTCTGCAAATCATCTTTCAGCTCCACAGAGGTCTTACATTTCTCCTACACTCAGCTCTGTCTTTTATTAAGTGGAGCAAAAAACCCCTATGAAACCTCTACTTTTTATAAAGATCATGTTGTTATCCCTGCTATAGGTAAGATTTTTGTTCTTTTTTGTTATTTAAATTATTTGATTTTTTTTTTTTTTTGATGTAAGCTTGGTTTACATCACTCTGTATTTTGGAAGTAAGCATGTTATCATAGGATGTTTCCTATCACCAAAGCACCTATAACTCTTTCTTTAAGTGCAATAACATAACTTTTACTTCAGTGCAGCTTGCCTAACTCTACAATGAGCTATAACATTTGGAAATGCTTTATTTCCCCCAAAAGTGATAAATGCAAGCCCCTTAGGTTTGTACTTTGTAACCCTCATATCCAAATGAAATTTTATAGGTTATCTGTGCTCAGAAGCATGTGTAGTGAGGCTAGATGATTGATGGGTGAACAAAGGCATATTCCTCACTGCTGTGTTCTTCCTACTGTGGAACTTCAAAATTTTAAGATACTTGTTTGAAATTATTTCCTTCTCACAGTTTCATGTTCATTAAATTTAGCACCTTCAATATTTATTTATCAACATAAATATTTTCAGCTCTTGGTGCACAAAAAGGAATGCAATGAGTATATAAGTATCAGTGCTAATATTTGGAAAGATTTATCTATTTTTTTTTATTGAGGTAACATTGGTTTACAACACTGGTTATTATTTAGTGGTATAAGTTCAAAACATCAACACTGTATTACCACACCATATCCACCACCAAGGCAACTAGAATTCTCCATCCTAGAGCTTTGAGACTTTTATCTACTTTGCTTCCCATCTCCTTCCCCCTCTTGTAGCCCCAGTTAGCCAGTAATAATTGCTTGTACCCTATTGTACAGGACTTGATTTGTTTTAATTTTGTCTGTTTCTTTGTTTCAGTTCTCTGTCTCTAGGTATGAGTAAAATCCTCTGGTACTTTGCTTTCTCCTTTTTAACTTTTTCATTTTGCATAATATTCTCCAGTGCACCCATGTTGTCACAAGGCAAAATTCCACTTTTATGTCTTTACATAGCCAAGTAGTACTGTGTTGTGACTCTATATCACTCATTTTAAGTGGTACATGACAAATTTTCACTGGGCGTGCATAATAATTTTTTTAAATGGAATCTTTATTGTAGAAAAAATGTATCACACATGTAATTTGCGGCAACATGAGTGGAACCAAAAGAAATCATGCTAGTGGAAATATGCCAGAAAGAAAAAGATAAATACTAGATGGTCTCACTTATGTGTGGGATAATAAACAAACAAACAAAACAAAACAAACAAAAGGACAAGAAAAGGTTAAAATTAACAAACATAGCAGAACTAAAGCATGCAGTAAAGGAGGGGAAGGCAAATTCAGGGGAGGGATGTGCAAAAGTGACTGGGATGATGGTTTACAGGTAACATGATGAAGGTAGTACTTCAGAGTATACAACAGTGTAAGAAAATATATATTTGATCAATAAAAAGGAAAATACATTATAAAATAAAAACATCATAACAATCATTTAAAAATTAAATGGGAATTCATGCCTACTTCCTATGTATGGAAAAAAAAAGTTAGATTCTGTTCTTATTTTCACAAAAAAATGAATTTAAGATAACCTTCAATATTTGGTGGTAAAATTAACTTTATACATTCAGAATGAAACAGAAAATTTGTGCATATCCTTACATTTTGGGGATAGAATTTAAGATGCAAAAAAATGAATCCAAAAAGAAAAAAATTCAGTGACACACTAGGAAATAGTATTCTAATGCATATAATGAAAAAAGGACAAATAGCTAAATTACATTTTTTTAATTTACTGATTAATGCAAATAAAGCAAACACACCATAAATGTCAAATTTGTCAATTACATATTTTGATAGTAGCCAGCTAAAAAATTTTGAATCTGAAATGAATAATGTATTTTGAAGATATAGTGCTAGTCAATGTAAAAGAAGAAACAATAACTGCAATCTAACTCAACTTACTGCAGTTTTTATTTCTTCATAGCATTTTTATATAAGCCCTATATTAATATTGTGATGTGTCTATAGAAAAAATTCTGTGAGTTTGGAAGGAAGATTATTATAATCAAAATCCAATATCATGGACTTGATAACACTTTAGAAAGTAGTAATACAATTCAAAATTACTTCAAAATATTGGAAGCCAGGTTCAATAAAAGTGAACGTATAGAATCCAATCTGGAAAAAAAAATCTTATGAAAAAGATTTATTTAAGATAGAAATACTCTGCAAAAAGAAGGAGGCATACAATATTTTTGTATTAAAGAAACCCTCCAAGTGAGTATGAATAAAGGATTCAGTGTTAGAATTTAGAAAGATGAATTTTACTGCTAATAATGACAATAATAATTCACATTACCCTTGCTATTTAGTATTTATTTCAAATTATTTTGATTCTCATCCTCTTAAATGATGTGTATAGTTTATATAATATTGTTCCCAGCATAAAAGTGTAAATTCACTAGGATAAGGTGATGCATGAGAAAAGTGATTTTTGTCTTGGTAAAAAAAAATATATGTTTTCTACGAATATGATGTGGTGATCATAGTGTGGTAACATAGATCTGAACAGATGTAAACCTGTACCTCTGGGTCATCTTAATTTTAAAATTTGATTTAACTTTGAGAATAAAATGAAGAACTCTTGCATAAATAAATATTCAAAACATTGTTTCTTGTGTATTCTAATCCTTGTGCATTTTCAATTTTCTGATTTTTCTCCAATCCTTTCACTTTCGTTTTTTCATTAAGTGTAAAATGGTGGTCCTTATTTCAGAATGTTGGTTGATTCCAAACATTCCTCTTTACACATTAGACTGTGTGTGTGTGTGCATGCACGTGCATGAATGTATAATAGTGTAGATCTTTGGAGAGGAGATGAAAATTTTCTTTACGGGAACTTTGAAATTACAAAGAGCAACTACCAAAAAATTAGAATTCCTATCTGAATCTACTTTGTAGACATATAACATTTGTATTAAATCTGGATTAGCTCATTAGAATGGCGAGTATTTCAAATATGTAAGAAGTTGACAACTGTGTTTAAGGTTTCCCACTTCCCATTAATCTTTCTTTATACATTCTGATTTTGTGTCCAGCTAAGATTTATTGCATATGTTCAATATAAACAAAACAAAATAAATAACATGCACTGTGTTGTTTTTTATCAGGCAGTGTCAGAATGTTTTAGGTTGCTTATCCATCTCTTTCACTTCAATAGACATTTAGTAACTTCATTTGACATAACATTATAAAACCCTGAAAACACCAATTTTTATTTTCATACTAATTTTAGATGAATTCATAACTTTTAATTTTATATTTTATGGAAAATTTTCCATTCTTTTGCTTTATACAACTTGCAGGGTAATTTCTTGTGATATCTAAAGATAAGTATGGTGATTTAATTTGATATAAATTATAACTTTTCTAATAATTAAAATTGTTTAAACATTAAATTATGAACATGAATTTTTTTAAAGTTCTATATATGAAATTAAATTAGTGTCTGGGTAGGGAAGGTAATTAAGTTAGGATAAAAGTTGACAGTGGCATGATAATGAATGGACTTAGATTTTTAATGGTAAACTTAATAATGTATCTCTATTTGCTTATTCTCAAAGATAACTCTTGAAGCTATTGTAATAGTTAATACAATTGTGTTCCTCAAAAAAGAAAAAAATAAATTGCTGCCTACAAAATTTAGCCAATGTCACAGTATTTCTTTATCTGTTATCATTTTTTAAAATTATTTTCTTAAAAATTTTTATAGGTCATATTAGACAAAATATGCAAATCATATGGTTAAATGTAATGCTACATAGATTTATAACACTTTGAAAGCTCGTTGACACAGAAGTACAAATTTCATTGTTTACATTAATGGAAGTAAAATTATTTCAACAAATAGTGGATAATGACAAGTTAATATAGACCTTTGCAGTCCATCTGTAAATAGCTTTATTCTGACAAGACTTTTATTGAAGTATAATAGAGATCACTGTAGAAACAAGAAAATGTTGATGAATTTTCCAGGTCAACATCTGTGATATATAATTTTTAGTGCTCTAATTAGAAAACCACCATTATTTTGTGACATTATTAGGTTTCAAGAGCATAGTCTTTTATCAATATTTGTATATACTACCTTATGGTCACCACTAAAAATCTAACTATCCAACTATCACCATACAATTGACCCCTGTAGCTCAATTATCTACCCCACTTCACTCTCTTTTTCTGATAATTGCTATTTTGTTTTTATAGTCTAAGATTTATTTTGTTCACTCACTGCATATTTTTTCTGCTTTATTAAATATTTGTGAAGTCATGCATTACCTGTCTTTTTGCCTTATTTTACTTATTATTATAGCCTTTAAATCTGTTATGGTATTGAAAATATCAGGATTTTTTTTTAAGAATACCATTTTAAGAAATTTGGAACACATCAAATAAAGCTTTCATTGGAACACAGACAGAAAATATATGTATTTTCTTTGAGTTTTTGTGCAACAATGGCAGAATTAAGTCATTGCAGCTGAGTCCTTCTGACCCTAAAATATTTACTGTCACTCTATAGAAGAAGTTTTTCAACCCAGTGCTAAGCCATACTAAGCATTTGGTATTTGATCCAAGGGTACTACTATATAGCCACAAAATCAGTGTGTACATGTCTGTATGTATACAGAAAGGTTACATTTTACTGGTCACCTTGACAACAGGCAGGAGAAATGCAAAATGTGACTAGGAAACCAGTAGGACACTAATAATCATCCTTAGGCAAATGTTATAGTACCATGGCCAAGTATAGATGCAGGTATAATGGACTAGTCATATTTGAAAATAGGATATGTAATAATATTTGCCTCTTATGCAACCAAATGGTTGTTGACACTACAGAGATTAGATATCAGAAAATAAGTCCAGAATATGAAATTGTACTGATGGCTCACTATATGCTGAACACCGGGTACTTCTAGGACATCTTAATAGACACATAGAGTTGAGAGTTGAGAATCAAAGCTTACAGTTCAGAAGAGGTTATGATTTCCTGAGTGTTATATGACCAGTGCATGAAATTGAAGGTATGAACATCACAGATGAGGTTTTCAATCGAGTCAAGGTTGAGAAGAGTTAAGTTCTGAGTAAAGTTAATAAAGAGTAAATTTAAGACTGGATTGTGAGGATCTTGGAATACTCAGGTATTTCAAGGGCCAATGCTTTTAATCTCTGTAATGCTTTTTATTTCCTAGAAGTTGTTACTTATGTATTTTCAATTGTCACTCGTCTTTGAATCTCATTGTAAAAATTTAATTTTTGTTTTTATCAGTTCCGCTTAAATACTGATTTATGAGATACAAAACTATAGGGAAAAATTTCAATAATCTGTTCAAACAATATATATATTGTGAAGTTTGATTTTATAAATATCAAAGATGGTCTCAAAAATGTATCCCCCAAAATATCTTTGAGTGAAATTGCCAGTGTGAATACAATTAATAATTTATACTATTTATAAAGGACCACATATATTCTGGTATCCAATGATTCACATAAAAAGTGAAAGTTTTCTTTTGGAAATTTTAGTTTTGATTAGTGTTCTAACCCTCTCTACTGTTATTGCAGGTACTTGTTTTTTCTATCATAACTTATAGTTTTAATAAACAAACCAATTAACCTATGTATTTGGTTCACCCTTTTGAGTATAAATTTTTTTCATAATATTATATAATCCATATATGTTTCTTTTGCATTTGACATTATCATTCTATAATAAACACTACAACATGCTATAATAATGTTTTTAAAATCTAATATTCAGTCCAGATGCTTTACTTAATAATCATCATTAAAATAGCATCTTAATTGTTATATGCTTTTTTGTGTTCTATTCATATTTTATTATTTGTTGACATGATTTATTATGAATTGAGGTATTTTGAGGAGAAAATTTTGTAACTGTCATGCAGTAAATGAATAAATTGATCTCTAAAGATTATAAAACAATCCAATGTTTCTGTACTGGGTTAGTTACTTAGTGTCAGATAAAAGCACCTCCAAACTCTTCCTTCTATTTTCATTAATACTAGAATGTATTAACAAAACATTCTAACATGGTTTTAAAGTTTAATGGGAATATTTTTTTGTAATTCTATTCCATTTGAGTAGAATGTAGAACTGGTGTACATAATCTGTTGAATAAAGAAAGACCAATTAGAATTCAAAGACTTAGGATAGCAGTACAAATTTTTATAAATTCATGATTATGGATTTCTTAAGAAATTTGTTTATGTAAAGACTTATAGTAACGGTGTCATTTTAACTTTACAAACTACTACTTTGTTCATTATGCCCATCATGCTGAAATGCCAAGCTTATAGAGAAAAAAGGGTTAATGCGTTCATAGGAAAGGTAATTAAAGCTGCAAGTTTCACTGTAAACAAAGTCTTTGTAATAGTAATAAATACAAGCATTGTAATATTTGTTCCCTTATCTGAAATATTATTATACAATACAAATTCATGTACAACTATATATGAAATATATGGGCTAATATAAATATAAAGTCCTGATAGCTCTTTCTTAGTATTTGTCTCATTTAAGTCCTCAAGAAAGGAACTGAGAAAAATGAGAGAATGAGTCTGTTTCTGGATGTCTACTTGTCAACCCTCACTATCTTATCCACGTTTTAATATGTTTCTTTTTGGGAATTTTTTAAAATGACCTTTGCACTTAATATTTTAAAGTATTATCTTTTAATTAACATCAGATATTATTTTTACATATTTGAACCAAATATAAGATTATCCACATTGAAACCCTTAACCCTTTGTTAACTTAGTTTTTAAAATTTAGAAAAAAATTGGTACACTTGTTTAAGAAACAAGTGTCTACTTAAAGGGCGACTATTCTTTGGTAAGGAAAAAACAAAGAAAATCTGCTTTTTTATCTGGCAATCTGGCAATGATTTTTCATAATTTCTGAATCCATTAAAATGTTTACAGTCACAGACTTATTTCCTAAAATATATTTAACCAGCTCCCTTGCAAACATTAAATATCATTAAGACTTTCTTCTGACTAGTCTCTGTGACCTAAAATATGTGCAGCACCCTCCAGTTATTTCTTACTTATTCCAATGTATGAGGTACATGTTGGGAAGCTTCAGAGAAGGAGGGAATAATGAGGTCCCTATTGAGAAACATAAGGCAAAGTAGATAGAGTGTTGCTATCTAGAACATGACTCTGCATTTAACATATACAAAAGACAATGGATCCTGCAAATGAAAAGGTGACAGAATGAGGCAGGACAATTATATGCATTTATTCTCTGCTGTAAAGAGAATGCCCTCAGGACAATTATATGCATTTATTCTCTGCTGTAAAGAGAATGCCCTCTGGTGCTCTGACACATTTTATGATTTTAGTGTCCACCTAGCAAACTTGTGAGTATCAAACCCTATGGAAATTTTGCCAAGGAAGTATACCAGAAACCGGACCTAGGCATAAAGCATTGAATCATGAGTTAAACACTTGATACCAACTAGAGTATTCTAGATTTATACCTATAAACTTATGATATACAATTGTTTTTTTTCTTATTGAACAATTGGTAATGATGAGGGAAGAGAGAGAAGGAGAGAATGGATAACTAACCATAGACTAGTTAATTCACTTCACTTAACTATTCAGGATAATAATCACTGAGATAAAATAAACATAACAATCTGAAGATAATATATAGTAATATTGAATGTCAGATGGATCAGTTCTAAGAGATTTCTCCACCTATGGATGGTTTCATCAATGGGATCAAAACTTATGCTTTGGTCTAAACCACCTAAAAGGAAACTATGAATTTGATTTTTTTTCTTGGCATTTTAGAAACTGACATTTTAAACTGGTTTCTGTATGTGATTTTATAATTTAGGTACAATATTCTGAGGGCACATTAGACAATAACATTTTAAAGATGAACAAAACAAGTTTTCTGTCCTTAAAGATCTTTTCATACGATCTGGAGCAGCTGAAGTTATAATAGTGGCTTAGGAGTGCTTGTAGTTTGGAATTTTATAGGAAAATCAACATACAATTATTAATTTTGAAACTTTGATTACATACTTAAAGAAATTACACATCTCAGTTTTGTTATTTGTAAAGTGGGTGTAAGATAGAATACCTCATATGTCTGGCATGTGAGGATTACATAAAAAAATGTATTCTCTAGTGCAATATTCACTGGTCTCTAACCCATACAAAGCATTTATCTAGGCACAGAAAAAAAATTTTCTGATTATTCATGAAGATTATATCCTACTGGGGTTATAGAATTAATATATTTATGAATATTTAATATTATATAAATAAAATATAGATAATACATATAATATACTTACTGAGTATCCTAGCAAATGCAAAATGCCATTGGCTGCAAAAGCATAATAAGTATTGTTATATATTATTACATATACAAAATTTCTATGTGCTGAGGAAGCAAATGTTATAAAAAGATAAAACAAAATCAGTGGCATTTAGTATACCTTGCAATATATTTAAAACAGAAACATTCTTACAAGAATATAGATCCTTGGTTTTATAGGTTTCTTCCTTTTCATTTTATGAAAACATGCAGAAACACCTAAGCAGTGTTGATTTCCACTGCTACACTTTTTTGACTTAAACATATAAATTGTGAAGTTCTGATTAGTCTGATTTTCATGAGAACATGCTTTGATGATGTTGAAAAACTGCTAATGAAGCTCTCCTCCAAGACCATTGAGCAAATCACATTTTTTAAATGAAATCAACAGCCTGGAAGTCAATACTGCATATGAAATGGGGGTCTCTCTGCCTCAACAACTCAGTGTAGGGAGTTTTTGATCCATTATTTCTGCAGCATTTATATATAGCATCCAAAATTGAGACCTCCAGTGACACATGTTAAAAGAAACCAGATAGTTTATCATTATACTTAAGAACCAATGGTAAAAAGACAGTCTAGCAGTAAAGATGGTGTAAAAATAAAAGTTCCCATTCCCCTTTTCTGGTCCCCAAGTCCCCTCTCCAAACAACAAGTATAACTAATGTCCTTAGCTTCCTGAAGTTTCTCAAAGAAGTTTGATGAAACTTAAATATATATATTTATATATATTTGTTATTTGTAAAATGACTAGGGAGAGACAACCTTCTATGTTTCAAAAATTAAATTATAAATGTCTTATAAATATCATCTACAAAATGAGGAACTGTGTTCTTAGACTAAGAAACTAATGAAAGAGATGCTCAAGTTAGAAACTCCTTCATTACTTGTTCAAGGGTAAGGACCCAATTCTGTAGGTTAAAAAGAAAGATGATTACCTAGAAATATTTTGCAAGTTTATGAGCATAATTTCAAAACAGCTAAGTACTCCCTATGTATCACTTATAATTCTTACATCAGTTTTACATTATTGTCTTTATTTTGGCAGCATTAAATTGAGAATTGCAGTTTTAAGTAATAGATATGGGAACTGGCTATTATGACTGATTAGAATATTCTCCATAACTTTTATATTCTTAAATATGAAGGCTAATACCATTGCAAGTGCAGTGGTATGTGTCAAGTTGTCAAGATTGCAGTGACAATGTGGTTGACAAGGGAGAGAACCATATGGAAACTTGAAGCTAGGGTCCTGCAGACAACTCCACTTGAGAAACAAAGTGCCCATGAACTCCATGACAAGACACTGATTTGGTATCTCTACCACTGGAATCCAGAGATAAATCAATTTCTTCTAGATTATTAGATATACAGTAGGAACATTTGGTGATTCTACATTCACCATTTTGTTAATTCAGTGCTTCAGCAATACTAATTGAGCATGTACCATGTGTCAGACATTTGACCAAAGTCTGATAGAGTGGTAAGCAAGACACATTTCTTGCTCTTATATATTTCAAATTTTAACAAAAAGTACATATAGTAGAAAAGCTCATAGAAAACATTAAAATACCATACATCCTACCAGTTATGTGAATATGTTAACTGAAATGAGAGGCATATATGCCAGGGAGTGTTACAGCACTAAGGCCACTTTTTATGGCATGTATTTTTCAAGCACTATAGAAGTAGGGTATGAATTCTATGTAATTCTCTACTAACAAAATTCTGCAACTGAACTTTTTTAAAATTATAATTCCTTAAAACAAGACTGTGATAGAACTGGCTAAGCACTGTCCTTAACAAATAGTCTGTACTAAATAAGTTTCCCAATTATCAGATCAGCATTTCTGATTTCTGAAGGGAAAAACTATAACATTCTAAAATCCTCTCCTTAAACAAGCATTATGTCAAGAGAAAAAAATGAAAAGATTGTTAGGCTTAGGAAAAGTTTTAAAATAAGAATATGGACTGGGAGATATGAAAATATAGTCAATTATCACATTGTTTAGGATGAAACCATCAATATTATTGAATATTTTATATGAAAAATAAGAGTTTATCCTATACTGGTGTTTAATTAGAATGCAGGATTTCTAGACAAACACTATTACCATAAGATAGAAGGGAAATATATTCTATTAATTGTTATATTAGATACCTTTAAGTCAATTTTATTTGTTTTATAAAATTAATAATATACTAATAAAAACAATTTGAAATTATTAAATTAACCACCAGGTGGAGCTCCATAATTGAGTGTACATAGTCAAAAATAGAAAATTGCTTCAACTGGTCAAATTAAGAAAAATTACCCTTTTCCTCAGCAGGGTTTTATTAATTGTCTTACTAATACTTATGAATCATAAGACAAGGGTTCTTATTAAAGACAAGATGCCAAATATTACTTGATTAAAATGAAATATTTAAGTCAATTGTATTTTAAAATCAAACTCTGCTTAAGTTCAAAGTTACTTAAGAATGCATGTTCCATTATATATTGATTAAAGTAATTATAGTTCAAATTGAAAAGATGAGAACAATCTACAAATCTGCCTAATTATCTATTAGTACAGATTTTTTTCTAAATGATTTTTCCCCTTCTGTTTCTCTGTGTGCCTAACTCCAGAACCTGAAATCAAAAAAGATGAAAAGAGTTCCAAAACAGGTAAGGGCATATTAAAATTTTCAAAGTTATGAACAAGACTGGTTTTATAATCAGGACTGGAGAAGTCAAAAACACTGAAAATTTATGGTGTACCAACACATATATTTAAAATATATGGAATAAGCAACAGATATAAATGTTTGCAAACATTGAAAGAGAGCCTGTGTTCTCTGGTACCAGATTTGTGATAAGCTATTCAAAGTACTAGAATGTACTGGAATATGCCGCTCCTTATTCATCTACTACAAAAATTAAACCTTGTCAATAAATTGCTGAGGGAACAATTTCAGAGGCTCCAGCAGATTATGACAAATAAGATGATCTATTGAATCTTTATATCAAAAGTTATCATTGTTCTTTTGATTTACCTACAGAAAAGAAATTCTAAATATAAAAATTGCTTTATTGCCATTAGTACTTTTACTGATATCAGTGAAGAGTTCTGTTCATATAAAAGGTGTCTGTATCACCTGTTATTGTAAGCATTTTATGCTTTATTTAGTAATTTGTATAAAATGGAGTAAGTTATATATAGTAGCTGCAATAACTTTCCTATTAATAGCTTACATTAGTTATGTTTATATTTTTGTTATATTTATTTTTAACTTCCTAAGGGAAAAAAATTCAGCACTGATGATATATTTTGTTATAAATGTAATCAATCAACAACTTATTAAAACATATTGCTATTATAGCCATATGTCCAGAATTGTGCTTAATGATAGAAAGTTTAACAGTTTAATATTATATCTATTTCAAGAGTATATTATCAAGGGCAACAACATGAACTATTGAAAGGTATTGCAATAATATTAGTGAAAAGTACCATAGGGTTTCAGATAAAAGGAACCATTTATTTGGTCTTGTTTCATTAAGTGAAGCTTGGGGAAGATGATAGATTTCAGGGCTATGCAAGCAGCTCACTTGGAAAATCCAAAAGCATGGTGGACCCAGTGATACCGTCATAATAGAAAGACAAGAATTTGTCTCTGACACTTGCTAGGATTCTGATTTCACTTGTCATCTTAAATTTCTGGATATCAGTTAGCTTTTCTGTTGAATGAAGACCATCAGACTTACCTGGGAGGGTTATTTTAAGAAACAGAGTTGATGTCTACCATTTGGCTGAGCTATAGTAAATGAAAGCCCTCTTTTAAGATAGCCCAGAGACAGAGATGAGTGTGTGTTAGCAAGAGACAGTGAAGAGGGCATCAAAGAAAATCTGAGATTCCAGGGACTTGTGCAGAAGAGAAGGTGGCAAATATGCTGAACTATGAAGCCAATGAGGATGATTCTGAAATCCCAAGGAAATGAACTTAAAAGGTCAAAGTGAAAAATTGATGTTATTCTCTGTGACTAATATGAAGAAAATGATATTGGATGTCTTTTATTAATATGTAGGTGAAATTCCAAAGAATGAATTTTGAGCTAGAGATTTGAACTGAGTCTTTTATGTAATTTAAGTATTATAAAAGAGAAAAACTAGTACAGAGAAGTAATAGTGAAGTTATTCTTATTTTTTGATGATTTGTAGCTATTACTGTTCAGTATGAAATTATTAAGAATTGAGATTTCAAAAACCATAGTACCTAGCAATTCATTGAAAACTACTATCATGTTATGTATATTTCATTTACATGAATACAAAAGCTCTAAAAACAGTCAAACTTTCTGTGCTGTGCTGTTACTGCTCTTGTAATTGTCAATTGTTTCACAGTAAAAGAATACACATTGATAATATTAACTATATTTGCCTTCAAATTCCCTAGCATGAGAGGTGAAGATGTGCATGTACTGGAATGCATGTACTTTAATGATTTCCATCACCAAGTATAGGGACATGCATCCTGTTCATGACAATTGTAGTACACAGGTCTGATGCTCACCCATCAGTGTAGGTTCTTTATTGGTTTTGACTGCTACACAGACATACCAGGCAGGGAAGAGCCAGGTGTACTGGGAGGCAGGTGAGTTTCCTCAGCCCTCCAGGAATCGTCACACTCTTTCTCTGGGCTCTCTATCTGGCATTCTCTCACTCTCTCATACTCATATTCTCCTTTACCCTCTCTCTCCTAGACCCAGGTGAACACACTTACACATGCACACTGGGTCTCACAATCATGGGAAAGATGGAATGCCCCAGTGGCTATGCAGGTCAATTGGGGGGAAAGCCTGATCAACTCCATTTATCTTAAAATGGAGAAAACAGCAAAGGGAATGTCAGAGAGTGGATGTAGGGAGACATCCACATAAACATTTGCAAGCACTCAGAATTGCAAACATTCCTTTTGAATCCTCTCATTGGGTTTTGTATCTATGCATTTAGAGGTTTAGAGCAGAAGCCAAAGGAAAAATCTTCAAGAAAAATGAACTCAAAAAAGGAAGAGATTAAAGGGCAACTTTCCAGAAAAGTAAAATGTTTCTTCTACTGTGTTTCCTAGGAAATCAGGAAATATAGCATATCATCCCCAGAGTGGGGTAGATTCAGGGGATGTGGAAAGGACAGCAGTAGGGTCTCAGAAAGGTCAAAGGGATAGTCATTGTATTTGTCCAAAACCTGTAATTTTGTGACTTTTTAGGAAGCATTTTCAACAGAAAATGTGGTGAAGCAGTTTACAGGAATCAATAGGGAGCTTTATAAAAATAGATGAAAACAGAAAATAACTTTTTAGCAGTCTGTTTTTAAAAGGAGGAAATGATTATTACATTCCAGCAGAATAAGTCAGTGGAACATGCTGGTGTTTCTGTGTTTGTGATAGAATACTCCAAGGAGAGAAGGAACGAGAAAGCCAGACACTATTAATTTGGAGAGAACTGGCTCAAATATGAGAAGTGCATGGATACACATTACAGGTGGAAGAAATTACCTTAATTGTAAGAAAGAAAAATTTCCCAGGAGCTTTGAGGGAATAATGAAAGAAAAGATTACATTAAAGCTGGAGGTGCATCTGGACACCCGTATGATGTATGCACTATGATCTTTTGTGAAGCGATCTCAGAGGTTGCCATCTCCAGGGCATGGTTTCCTTGTTCTGCTGATAACTAGACAGCGTTTGACCATCTCTTCAAAGCTAAACTATTTTAACTAACAATGTAAAAAGTAAAATATATATATATGGTGACTATGTTTTTAAATAACATTTATTTTTTACATAATACATCATTAGCTATTCTTTTTTAAAAATCACACTCCCTTTCTCCCCTCCCCCATGAACATGATGGCAAACAGATCATGTGTTTTGTTTTATTACCTAACTGGAAAAGTTAAAAGTTATTTTCTGGAAGCAATAGAGCTTAATAATAAATAATAATATAGTAATAAAAAAGATGTATAAAGGTCACCGTGCCAGCTCCAGGCCTGTGGGAGAGACCCCTTTGCCGTGCCGCCCTCTGCACCATCCCTGGGAGCCAACCCCCTCCGCCAGGTTCCTCTGGAAACCAGCCCACCTTGCCCACACCCAGGTTAGCTGCTGGAGGTCACCGCGCTGGCTCCAGGCCTGTGGCGCCGGCGCAAATTACTAAACTAAACTAAAGTACAGATCGACTTTCAACCTGGAATACACTCCCATCAACATGCCAAACAACACAAGATCCATGGTTTCTCAATATGTAGAACAGGTTCGAAAGCAAAACACAGTAAGGAGAAAAACTTTAAACATGCAAGCAAGCCCTACAGGAAGTAATCCATCACCAACAAAGAAAGGACAATCTCCAGAAAACATCAAAGAAATGATTTGCATCTCAGAAAAAGATTCCTCTATTAACATGTTAAATGCACTCCAGCAATTAAGAGAAGAATTATAAAAAAAGGACAACAGTATGATAGAAGAAATTAATGCACTAAGGGAGGAAGTAGAAACATATAAAAAGAAAGCATCAATATGCATACCCTAATCAATGAACTAAAGAATGAAAATGAATCCCTAAAATTGAAATTGAAAGAGTCTCAAGATTTAAAGGTTGCACACCCTGTACAAAAATTAACTCAAAATGGATAAAGGACCTGGAAGTGAGACCTGCAACCATAAAATACATAGAAGAAAACCTGGGCAAAACCCTTCATGAATTTCACCTCAGAAATCCATTTGGGGAAACAACTATGGCCAGCAAAAAAATGAAGGAAAGCATAAACAGCTGGGACTATATAAAACTAAAAAGTTTC
>PVHY01023762.1:0-20530 GCA_004024945.1 Uropsilus gracilis
TGGGGACAGTACTCCCTCCCGCCTGCCGTGGCGGGACGTCTGGTCTGCAGCAGCCCAAGGACACAGCGCCCAGGACACCACACCCAAGGGACTGACGGTGGATGCTACGGCTGGAGCTGTGACTTCTGTCCAGGCAGCCTCCTGAGGGGGAACAGGGCTTGAAAGGGCATCTGTGCCCCCTGCACATCCGCTTGACCAGGGGCTGAGTGCCGCCCAGGCAGCCTGAGGACCAAAGGGCCTCCTCGGTGCGCCTCACTGTCCCACCCAGGAGGGCAAGGCGGGCGGCCGAAGCACACACCCAGCACAGCGACCCCGGGGCTAGAACGGGGGCATCCTGAGGTGTCAGGGGGTGCCCGGAGCAGCACTCCTGGCCCCACCGTGCTGGCAGCACTGCCCGTGCGACAACCGCAGAAGACCCAGACCGGGTCCCCGGTGACAAGCCCCGCGCAAGGAAATCCGCACGAACAGCCGCCACAGGCCGAAGCCCAGCCCCGACACTCAGTTGCTTGGCGCTTCTGCAAGTACGGGCAGCCTGGCCCCCAACCCTCCTATTTGCCGCTCCCGGGCCCCCTCTGTCCTGCCAGCCCACACCAGGCGGCCTCTCCTCACCGTGGGCCACGAGCTGACACAGCCGGACAGAGCCGGACTCTGCCTGAGGGCCGCCAGCAGCGGTTCCGACTCAGCCGAGCCCGGAGCAGGCGTGGGCAGCCACGGGAAGACGAGTCCAGCGGTGTTGTGCCTGGCAACTGGGGCGCTGGGCTGCAAGGCACACTGGGGGCAAGGCCTAACGGCAGGGGTCCCGGCTGCGTCCCAGGGCTGCAGGTGGACCGTGCCTCCCGGGTGGCAGGGGCACAGTGGAGAGCTTCGGCCCAGAAGACAGCCAGGTGAGAGCAGGCAGTCCCGAGCATGCAGGAGTGACGGAGAGGGGGGCCCCCAGGCTAGGCAGAGGGAATGCCCAGGAGAGATGATCAGCTGACCAGAGTCCAGCAGGCAGCTCTGGGCACCAGCAACAAACAGGAACAAGAAGGTGACGGGTGAGGAAGGTGGATCGAGGGAAGTGTCTGAATCGGACCAAAAAGGGCCGCCACGCAGAACCCTTGCCCGACCGTTTGGAGCCGCTCTGTTCCCAAAGGCGAAGGGAGGACAGGCCCACCAGCTGAGGGATGGACACGCCGTGTCTCCACCCACAGCCCGGAGCAGCGCTCAGCCATGGAAAGGAGCGAAGCTCCGACCTGCCACATGTGGATGGACCCGGAAGGCACGAGGCCCGGGGAGAGAAGCGGAGGGAAAGACGGCGGAGCGCGTGCGAGCAGCGATGTGACCTGTCCGGAAGCAGCATATCACGGGCAGAAAGTGGGTTTGCAGTTGTTGGGGGCTGGGGGGGAGAGGAAGGGAGTGCTGATAAGCATGGGGCTGTGTTCTAGGGTGATGGAATAGTCTGGAAACAGAGCACAACCTTGTAAATGAGCTGAAACCCAGTGCATGGCCTGATGCATGAGAACTGCGCCTGGAATAAAGCTGCTCCCAACAACAGTCAAGAAGATACAAAGATAGCAGAAAGAGGGGCCAGTGCAGGCGCCTGGAGGACCCACAGGGTGAGGAGGAAGCGAGAGTGGACTGTCCGTTCTACTTCCTCACTCGGGAGCAAGGCACTTCGCTGCGCATAGTGGACGCATCTGATGAAGCAAGGCCAGCTGGAAGCCACGTGTGTTTCCTACCCCATCACAAGTGAGGAACCTAGGCCGGGCACGGTGGCTCGTGCTTGTAAGCTTCAGCCTATGAAGTGGCCGGGGCTAGGGATCACGGTTCGAGTCCCGCTTGGGGCCTGTAGCAAGACCTAGTTCCAAAAAAATAGCTGGGCGTGGTGGCGCGCGCCTGTCATCCCAGCTACCTGGGAAGCTGAGGCTGGGGATTGCTTGAGTCCGTGGTACCCCGAGCAACGAGAGCCTGCAGTTCCACAGGCAAAAACAGCGAGACCTAGTCTCAAAAAAAAAAAAAAAAAAAAAAAACAAGAGAGGAACCTGAGGCAGGAGAAAGGGGCCACCTGACGAAGACACAGGACACGTGGGCGTCAGGGGTAGGACGCTGCCCTGTTGAGACCACCAGTGCCACTCGAGGGCGGCTGGTAGTGGGCTGAATCTCAGGGCTCAACAAACATCTGAGGGGTGCAGCTGGCCGAACTTGCAGGCCCCAACCACCCATCACCTGCGTGATGGGCAGCCCCACGGCAGCCAAACCTCAGGGAGGTGGAGAGAGGTGGGCAGGGTAGTGACAGAGGGGGCTGACAGGCCAGAGGGGCCTGTGATGGGGCAGAAACCGAAGCACAGGGAGCTGGCAAAGACAGAAGCCCCCGCGGACCACTGGCACCCCGGTCAACCCCAGAACGGACCCAGTCCTCAGCACCCCTCGAGTCAGCACACTGGAGCCGGGCCTCACTAGGGCTCCATGTAGGCTGCAGGTCAGAGTACCTGTCCCTGCAGGGTCACGGTTTGGATTCTAGCCCAGGGTCCCGTGACCTTGGTGCTACTGACACGGTGGCAGGTCGCTCCCTGGGCTCTGGTGGTATGTCCTGGGCACCACGCTGGGTGCCAATCACTTCATGTTGGGGGCATCCCCAGCCACAACCACAGAGTGCCCAGACATGGCCCTGCGTCCCCAGCTGAGGACCTCTGCGCCGGAAGGAAAGAATCAGAAGGGCGCTGGGATTTAGCTGGGGTCCCAGGAGACCACGGCCTGTAACCCTGACACTGACCAGGTGTCCCCGGGGTAGACCCTCCAGGCAGACTGACCGTGAATCCCCATCTCTCTCAGTGACGCCAAGCATAAGGTCCCTACAACCAACCACATCCTGAACCTTCCCACACTCTCTACGCCCGGATACGAAACCCAGGCAGAGA
The DNA here is from genome assembly GCA_004024945.1 of Uropsilus gracilis. NCBI lineage: Eukaryota > Metazoa > Chordata > Mammalia > Eulipotyphla > Talpidae > Uropsilus > Uropsilus gracilis. The sequence goes on from PVHY01023762.1 coordinate 2,898, forward strand.
CCCCAGCAAACACCGTCGGCGGGAGACGTCCCGCAGTGAGAGAGCAGGAGACGGGACCAGTGCGCGCGGATCCACGTCTGAAGACTCACCAGTCTTCTCTGTCTGTGTCCAGGCAGTTCCCCCAACCCGAACCCGCACCCGCACCCCCCCCCCCACCGGTCACAAAAGGCCATCTCTCCTGACCAGTGCAGATGCCAAGATTGCCCCAGACACAGTCCCAGGAGTGCGCGGGCCAGCACGGCTCGGTGAGGCTCCAGCTCACCACAGCCAAGCGCTGTCCAAGGCCCAGGGCCCTGGAGCTGTGGGGAAGGGGCCTGCTTCCTTCACAGAACCCCCCAGGCGCAATCCACATCACTCACTTCGCCAAGTGCCAACTCAGCTACTTCCACTCTGTTCAGACCAAAACAGGGACCAGGGGGCATCAAGGGCATGACATCCCACAAGGAACCGCTTGGATCCATGCGAGGGGACAAGACACACCACTCCAGCAACAGCCCCCAGCTCCCAGGGCGCAAATCCTTGCCCGCCTCCAGGAGGGACCATGCAAATACCTTCATTTCCACGTGCCCCCACTGGTCCCGTCCCCAGCCCTGGGGGGTGGCAGGGAATGCCACAGGGTGGTGTTTCTTTGGGTAGCTCATCCTCATTCAAAATGTGGTCAGAAAAGGGGAGGGGGGAGAGCCCCCTGGGGAGAAGCAAGAAGCTCCACTGCTGTAGGCTGGGGTGAGGGTGGGGAATCTAGTTCCTGGTCCAAAAACCACTATGAATAAGGGGATGATTTTGAGGGGAGGAGAACACGACAAATAACACAGTTTTAGTTGGGAGATATGGGCTGGGTCTCAGGCCTGGGGCTGGGGACACCTCTAAATGCAGCATGGGGGCGGGGCCACAATTTTTAGTAGGGAAAATGGTTGTGATTGGGGGGGGATGCACCCCACAGTTAGGAGGCCCGGAGTGATGGGGCCTGGAAAAAGACACACAACAGTCCTGATCAGAGGATGGCTGGGCACAGGCTATCTCGTATTCTGCTCCCAGAAAAGACAGCTTGGTTCTGGGGGGGACTCGCGGCTTAGAATGGGTCAAACTGGAGCGCAGGGGAGTAAAACCAAGAGGAGGTGGGAGAAAGGGGGGGCTTAATGCATTGAAAACGCCTTGCAGGGGTGTTTGTGTGTGCCAGGAACCAAGAGGGGCCCGCTGAATACAATGGGGAGCCACGCTGGCCGCAGGGACTGGAAACCTCAGCGTAGCAACTTCAGGGTCGTCGAGGTCCAGCTTACAGTGGAAAAGGGTGGCTACCTGGAGCCTGGTTAAGCTGCCACTGCTTCGGGGAGGTGGGGAGTGTAAATCTGGGCAGGTCCAAACTCTCAAGACCTGCGTTTGACAGGCCAGGGATGAATAACACAGGTTAGGGGTTGAGGGCTTGCTGTTGGGGATGGGGTGGGATGGGGGCAGGTCTCCTCGTTTTGGGGGCCTGAACTCCATCCTCTACTTATTAAAGGACTGCAGACCCTGACTGTGTGGGGAGGCTGAGAGCTGCAGGAGGCTCCGGCTACAGGATCTGACTTAGGGGTATGACCGGTGGTGGGGAGCTGAGGTCACTCCAGGCCTAGCTCGATTTGGGGGGCGGTGTCCGGGGGGAGGGGGTCTGGCCGGCCCCTGGAGCTTTGGGTGGCAGTGCGAGCCGCCGGTTCGGTTTCGGGGACCCTCGAGTAGGACACCGGTGCCGCCGGGCCCTGCCCTGCTCCGGGGTCGCAGCTAGGGCGCGGGGGGCGGGTCCCCAGACCCGAGCCTCTGACCTGGCTCGCTCCCGTCCCTCGCTGGCTCCGTCGGCCCCGCCGGCCCCGGCGCCGTGCCGCGCCCGCCTCGGCTTCACGCAGCTCCGCCAGGTCCCGCAGGGCTGCCGCGGACGGGATCCCGAGTTCCGCGGTCCCTAATATGGCGGCGGTCGCCGAGATGCGGCCGCCGGCACCCCCCTCCGCCGCCGCGCGCGCTCCCGCGGCCCGGCCACGCCCCGCGCCGGCGCTCTGGGCGCCGCCGCCACGCCCCGCCACGCCCCCGCGCACCCCGGCCTCGCGCCGCCGCCACGCCCACCGGGCGCAACTGCGCCTGCGCGCGTCGGGCATCTCGGGAGGATGCGACGTAGCCGGCGATTCGAATCAATACAGGAAGCGCGGCGGCCAAGCGTTGCCAAGGGCGACCGCGGCTGGAACTGGACCTGCGGGGAGTGGGGGTGGTATGGAATCTGGGGGAATGGCTCAGCTTAGGGCCTGGTGCTTGTGGGACGGTAGCTGGAACGGGCATGAAAGAGGGAGAACCGCAGTGAGGCAGTCACAGCCGGCTAATAGGCGTGGATGGGACTCAGCAACAGGTGCTTGTGCAAGCATTACAAATCCCACTGCCTGCAAAAACACATTCATTCGTTCATTCATTCATTCATTCATTCATTCATTCATTCATTCATTCATTCATTCATTCATTCATTCATCAAACACATTATGCTCCTACTAAGTGCTCCTTCAATCCTTTCAGAGAACAAAAAATCTAAACAGACATTGCTCAAAAAAATTATAAAACTAAACAAATATATCTTGAATATATTTGAATATATTGAATATATCTTGAATAAATTCTGTATCTTGAACAAATGTCCAATATATTTTGAAAAGACTCTCATCCTCCATCATTGTGGAAATGCAAGTGAAAACCACAATGAGAACTCTCCAAGACTGCCAAGATGGCTAGGATTTAAAAAGTGGGAGGGACACACAAAAGAAGGAAAAACAAACAGAATAGTTTGTGTTGGCCAAGTTGTAGAGCAACTGTGTGTTTACCTCGCACACAGTGGAGGCAAAATGATGCAGCCATTGTGGAAAACAGTCTGGCAGTTCCTCAAGAAATTTTACTGACAATTACCATGTGATTCGGCAATTCTGCTCCTAGATATCTGCCTAAGGGAATTGAAGATATGGCTATAGAAAAATCTGTACACGAGTGTTCATAGTATTATTCATAATAACCCCCCAAAGCAAACAATCAAATATCTATCAATGGATGAAGAAAGAAAATGTGACACATCCATGTCATTGAAATAGTAAACATTAACTGAACAGCAAACTAGCAGGAAGAAGCTTCTTTGATCAACCTAGGGAGTTACCTAGTCTTCTGTTTTAAAGCTGCAGCTGGAGGGAGGTTACCTTGTACCTAGCTTCAAACACACAAACGAGCAGCAATCACTTAACATTTCTTTTTAACAACCTTGGGACACCTCACCAGATTAACAAAAATGTCGTGTATTGACATACAGTGCCCAGTTCTAAATATATTTTAATGAAAGTTATGTTGTATTTTTAACAATTAATTGCTATGCCAAATCCTGGAAGGGAGATGACAGAGCTGTGTGTGTGCAGTTAAAAAAGACTCTTCTGGACCAAGTCAGATTCTCATCAGCCAGAGTGAACACCCTGGGTTGAGACTTTAGATGCTCATTAATTAGCTATGCAATGAATGAAGATGCATGTGACTCTTCATTAATTAAATATGCGATAATTGAAGACCCACCGTGCACGGTGTCACGTGCCTTTAATCGCAGCCTATGGAGCGAGGCTGAGACTAGGATTTAATCGCAGTCTATGGAATGAGGCTGAGTCCATGGGTTCAAGACACGCCCGGGGCAACATAGCGAGACCTAGTCTCAAAAAAATAGCTGGAGGCCGGGCATGGTGGCACATGCCTGTAAGCGGCAGCTTAGGAAGCTGCGGCCAGGGCCAGAAATCGCGGTTCGAGTAGCGAGACCTAGTTCCAAAAATATATAGCAGGGTATGGTGGCGTACGCCTGTAATCCCAGCTACCTAGGAAACTGAGGCTGGAGATCGTTTGAATTCGTGGTACCCTGGGTAATGTGAGCCTGCAGTTCCATGGGCAAAAATAGCAAGACCTAGTCTTATAAAAAAATATTGAAGATGCCTGTAACTCTTCTGCGAATGTCTCAGTATAACATGTTAGGACATTACTTCCTTCACTGCCTTGATAACCCCCTTAAAAGTTTTTTATTTTCAACTCCTCTCAGGGAGTCAGTCCAGAAACATTCCTTTCTGGGGTTGTCTTCCTTAAGCTAATAAGCTTTGTCTGGATGCCATCTACCTCATCTTCATGTTAAAACCTTCTACAAGAAGTCAGCACCGGCGAAGGGGCCCGCTGAGGCCTAGAGCACTATCATAGCCTGGCAATAAAAAGAAGTCAGGTGTCTACATGTTAGAACATAGATGAACCTGCAAACATGATGCTGAGTGAGAGAAGCCTGTGTCAGGAGTCACATTAGTGTCATTTATATGACTTGTCTGGAAGAGGCAACTCTGCCGTGATAGGCAGTGGGTTCGTGGTTACCAGGGTGGTTACCTTCCATATTCTTATGGAAGGAAGATGTGGGATTTTCTTATTGGGCGATGAAATGTTCTACAATTGCTGTGTTGATGGCTGGCTGTACAACACGGGATATACTAAAAATGACAGAATTATGTACTTTGAATTTTCCAGTATGTTAGTTATACTTTAATAAAACAGTTATTTTTTTAAATAAAGCAGTTATTAAAGCATTTCCTCTCTGCTTGGAACTAAATCACGGACAATAACAAGTCAAGGAAAGAGGGCTCACAGTCTCAAATGCAGCAATTAAATGAAGTCTCATAGCAAAGATGGCATTAATGTGAAGATTTAAACATAGCTGAGTGTGGTTGAGCGCAGCTGTAATCCCAGCGCTGGGAGGCAGAGGCCAGGGATTGCTTGAGTCCGTGAGTTTGAGACTACCTCAGGGAACATAGCCAGACCTAGTCTCAGGAAAAAAAGATTTAAACATAAAAAGTGCACAATGGTATGTTATTTCTGTTCATTCATTCACTCGGTTTAAAATGATGTATATTATATATGCACTTTGATCTGATTTCAATGACTATTGCAGCCATCATGGAATCTATAGTAGTAATATTCAAGAGAACCATGACATGAGCCTTATAAGTAATTAGAAATTTTCTTCCCAGACTTAGTATTCATTTCTTTTCATTGCCCTTCTAATAATAGAATTAAACTCATCAAAGAAATTTTTCGTCAGAATAAAAATGATCCCTAAAAGTCAAACCAATTTGATAGCAAGAAAATATTTACAGGAAATGTATGTGTGTGTGTATTAAAATAAATCAGAACATGTGCATTATATGCCCATAGTCCTTGCTCCTACCCACCCTCATCCTCTCTGGTAACTGCAGTCCTGTTGTCAAAGTCCACAAGTATAATTTTATATTGTGTTATCTGCTCATCGACTTCATTTCCTTACATTCCATATACAAGTAAAATCATCCACCAGACTTACTTCACCTTATTTAATCCCTTAATATTTCTTTCATTCTGCTGTAAGTGGCAAAATTTTACCTTTTTAATTCCTAAATAGTATCCCACAATGTATAGATTTTTTTTCCAATTTTTTTAAACTAATCATCTGTCAGTGGATACTTAGGTGGTTACCATATCTTTTAACTATTGTGAATAATGCTGCAATAAACTATTGTGAATAACACTACAATAATTTGGGATGCACATGACTCTTCAAATGATGTCATAGTTGTAGGTACCCAGAGGTGGGCTTGCTGGAGCAAATGATAGTTTGATTTTTAGCTTTTTGAGGACGATCCTTACTGTTAGCCAAAATATAAACATTTATATTACCACCAAGGGTCTATCAGTATTCCTTTTTCTCCACTTTTCCAACACTCATTACTAGTCTTTATAATAAAAATCATTTTCACAGGTGAAAAAAAAATTTTCTAATTGTCACATTATAAAAAGTATCATGGATTTTAATATCTTTTATTTACTTGATATGTCAGATATGTTTACATTCAACACATAATAAAATCAGCAATTACCAATGAAATATTTTATGCTACTTTTATCATTAAGTCTTAAAACCTGGTGAGTATAGTACATTCACAGCTCATCACAATCTGATGCTCATTTTCATTTCAAAGATTTGATTCCTGTACTTAATAAAATTTTTATGCCGGAGACGGTGGCTCGTGTCTGTAAGCTTCAGCCTATGAAGCGGCTGGGGCTAGGGATCGCGGTTCGAGTCCCACCTGGGGCCCGTAGTGAGACCTAGTTCCAAAAAGATAGCTGGGCGTGGTGGTGCACGCCTGTAATCCCAGCTGGGAAGCTGAGGCTGGGGATTGCTTGAGTCTGTGGTACCCCGGGCAACGAGAGCCTGTGGTTCCACAGGCAAAAATAGCGAGACCTGGTCTCAAAAAAAAAAAAAAAATTTAAAGTGGAGAAAATAGATTTGCACACCAGGTATTCCAAGATTGCTTAAAATTTTTCCAATAATTGGAGTATCAGGTTTCTCCATTTACAGTTAAATTATTTAAAATTAAAAACAGTTCCATTTTCGGCTCCTACTTTCAAGACAATCAAGAAAAAAAGGAGCAATGGTCATGCCCAAAAAAGGTCACGGCCATGTGATACCTGTTCTACACCAACTGAGCCAGACTCACCTCACTGTCCTCAGATTCACTTGAGGAAAAGGATTTTAAAAACGATGTCCCCCATCCAAGTGCTAACCAGGCCCGTCCCTGCCTTAGCTTCTGATCCTGCTTAGCTTCCAAGATCAGACAAGATCCAGCAATTCTGAGAGGTAGAAAAAGTTAAAAGGAACAAAGTGACAATAGAGCTGAAGTATACAGCAAGGGAAAGGGAGAAGGAAGGAGAATAAGCAAGGCAGGGGTGATGGGAATGCAAACTGGTCCAGCCACTCTAGAAAACTGTGTGGAGGACCCACAGACTACTGAAAATAGAACTACAGTTCCATCCAGCAGTCTCACTGCTGGGAATCTACCCAAAGGACTCCAAAACACACATTCTAAAAGACACCTGTACTCCGATGTTTAATGCAGCATTATTACAATAGCCAGGATATGGAAACAAACCAAATGCCCCCAAACAATGAATGATTGAAGAAGATGTGATCTATTTACATAATGGAATATTATTCTGCAGTCAAAACTGACAAATATGAGGCATTTGTAATAACATGGATGGACCTAGAGGGAGTCATATTACCAGAAGTAGGACAGAAAGAAAAAGACAGAAATCATATGGTCTCACCTATAGATGGGATATTGGAATAGCAAGCAAAAGGCCAAGAAAAAGTCAAAATAAGTTGGCAATAGAACTGGGCAAGCGGCTAGGGAGGGGGAGGGGAGAGGGAGGAATCAGGACAGGGAGAAACACAAGAAGATCAAGATGAAGCTTTATGGGTGATAATGTAAAGGGAGAACCTGGGGAATGCAATGATGCAATATATATATTTAGTAATGTAATATGTATAATAATATATATGGCAATAATGTAATAATATAATATATATTATAATAATATAATTAATAATGTAATATATATGACAGGGATGAGCACAAGAGCTCAGGATGATGGTTCACAGGTGACACGGTGGTGGGAGAACCTTGGGGTATACAGTAATGTAAAAAAATATGTAATCAACACACCTAAAAGAAATCACATTAGCAGAAACAAGTTAAAAAGATAAAGACAGACACCAAATGGTTACAACTCGGGGTGGGGGGGCGGGACAGAGGGGGAATGGTCAGGGAGGGTGGGGGGGTGAATCCCGGTAAAATAAATAATAAATAAATAAATAAATAAATAAATAAATAAATAAATAAATAAAAGATAAAAAATATGTAATCAAAAATAATAATATTGATAAAAGGAAACAGATAACATGTTCTTTGAGACCCAGAGGAACATTTCCTAAGTGAGAGTCTAAAATGCCCATGTGTTCTCCAAACTCTGCAAAGTGACAATACTGTGTGACATGAGCCATTAGCAGCAAGGTTATGTGAAACAGGAGGCCAGGACCTATCATCCCCAGCCTAGTTTCAACCTACATGTGCTACCTTACAACTCAGCCAGAGTCCAGGTAAAGGAGCAAAGGGCTGAAGGAAAACGAGGGGAAAATAAAATGGAAATCATACTTTAAAAAAGCTCTGTTCCAAAAATCTCACCCTGAAAGCAATTCAAACGCTCAATGGCCACACCTGCGTAGTAGCTGCCCTATGGGATGGGACAGATACGGAGCATGTTCATTGAAGAAAACTCAATCGGACCAAGTCCCATGTAGCGCCAAGGAGAGTAGAAGATAAATAAATGCAAATGAAGAAGCTGCTTGAATTTCTCCCTTTCCAGACTAGGTCTGATGTATCTCTTTCTACAAGACCGGATTTAATAACTCCTGTCTAACAGTTACTGCTTTCCATCCGCAAACCAAGACAATGAACATTGCCATTCAAATGTGATCCGTGCCCTGGGTTTTGGCACACGCAAAAAGAGGACATTTAGAACTAAATAATATAATTCAGAGGCGTAATGCCTTTTGAAAAAAATTCTGACAGCGATGAAAAAAGTGTTGACAACTTTAATATTCCTCACTTTCCTTTCAGACAGAACTCAAGTACTTCGGGGAGAAAATAAAGGGGAGAAAATTTTATTTGAATAAAAATTCCACCTCCACCGTCTGACCTGCTTGTTTTGTCTTAAAAGGAAGACAGCCTCCAGTCATCTTTTTAAGCAAAATCCATGAGTTGAGAGCCATAAATATTACATGCAAGTTTACCGACTCTGGTGCCAGAGTTGGTGAAACTGGCTGCAAAATTTACAAGGAGAGACCAGTAGTGAAACCAGGCACCCTCTGGGTTCTTCCACCTGCAGGCACAATTGCAAGACTAGTCAAGACAACAAGAACAGGGCCAGGCACAGTGACGCGTGCCTGTAAGTGGCAGCCTAGGAAGCCCTGGCGGGGACCAGGGATCACAGCTCGAGTCCCACCCAGGGCAGCGTAGCGAGACCTTAGTTCCAAAAAAAAAAAATAGCTGGGCATGGTGGTGCACGCCTGTAATCCCAGCTACCTGGGAAGCTGAAGCTGGCGATTGCTTGAGTCTGTGGTACCCCGGGGAACATGAGACTGTAGTTCCCTGGGCAAAAATAGTGAAACTTAGTCTCAAAAAACAAACAAAAAACCCAAAAAACAAGAACAAGGCTTATTTATAAACAAAGAGAGAACCAAGAGTCCCTGAGACATGGGTCCAATTACCTTAGCCCAGTTACAGCCCAGTTTTGCTTCGAAGATGGTGTCTTATTGCCACTGCCGACCTAAACGAGCATTTTACCAAGTAGCATGCGTTTCAGATGGGGTCTTCTCACCACTCCAAACCTGACATTTCACATAAACTCTAGCTTCCCAGCAAGCTGTTCTCTCATCAGAGGAGCAGATTCCAAGTTTTCCAGGTTCCAAGTTTCCCAGCAGACACAGATTCCAAGGTTTTCAGCACACACACATTCCAAGTTTTGCAGGTTCCAAAATTTCCAGCATTCATGAATCCCAACTTTTCCATCATACGCAGATTCCAAGTTTTCCAGGGAGCTAGCCTCTCTTTTTCAGAGGTCCAAATTCCAGTTTCTGAACCAAGGGCCCATCCTTGCTTTTCTCATGACTCTTCCTCGTGCCTGGGGTGGCCAAATTCTGGGGTGCTGACCTTCTGGGCTGCTGCCCATCCCTGAGCCAAAGCCCACGATGGCCGGCCTCTCCACTCAGTTTTTTTTTAAACCTCTCTTGCCGAACTCCACCCACAGCGCTTCTTTCCTCACTTGCCTGCAAAGTATGCATCATCCGGGTAATTTCTGTCTGTGTCCCAGATATGTTGTATCTGGTTGTACTGGGAAACACATTTTAAACAAAATCCAGTTAGAGCCTGACTTTATTGAGAAACTTGGATTTTGGGGCATTAATTACTGCATTCAGTACCAGAAGGGCTGGTGAAGGGAAGCGGGGAGGATGGAGAGAGGGGTTCAGTTTGATGGTTTTCAGTTTGATGGGGTTCAGTTCAGTTAGTATGATGGTCATCGTACTTTAGTATTAGGTGAGTGAAGTAACACATCTGTCAGTGGGTAAAGCTGTTCTCCGAGTGTTAAATCAATAAAATTTGATTTAAAAACGTATTCACGAAGGAGGGACATGAGCATGGTTATCAAAGGGCAACAAGGGTGAGTTTTGAATACTTCCCATTTCTGCTGTAACTAGCCATAAATCTAGAGACTAACAACAACAGAAATGTATGACTTCACTATTCTGGAGGTCAGAAGTTCAAAATGGGTGTCATGAGCTAAACCCACATGTGGACAGGACTGGCTTCTTTGGAAGTTCTAGGGAAGACTGTTTCCTGCTTTTCCCAGCTTCTTCCAGAGGTTTCCTGCATTCCTTGCCTCTTCCCCTTCTACAAAGCAGGCACTCTGACCTCGGCATGGCGGTTTCCACTGTCAAGTCTTTTTCCCCAACTCTGACTGGACTGGCTCCCTCTTATAGGATCCCTGTGTCTACGCTTCCCTGGGGTAATTCAGGAATATCTCCCCTCTTAAGGTTCATCGTTTCATCTCACCACAGGTTTCTTTTATTTATTTTTTATTTGTATTTATTTATTTATTTATTTATTTTGCAGCTAGGTCTCGCTATTTTTTGCCCATGGAACCGCAGGCTCACGTTGCCCGGGGTACCACAGACTCAAGCAATCCCCAGCCTCAGCTTCCCTGGTAGCTGGGATTACAGGCGTGCGCCACCACACCCAGCTATTTTTTTGGTACCAGGTCTCGCTGTGTTGTCCTGAGCGGGACTCGAACTGCGATCCCTAGCCCTGGCCGCTTCATAGGCTGAAGCTTACAGGCACGAGCCACCGTGCCCGGCCACCACAGGTTTCTTTTAAACCACGTAAACTAGCATAGACACTGGTCTTGGGGATCACGACCTGGGCTTCTTTGGGAGTGTCATTGCTAGCCCGTCATGTTGTGCAGGGGCACTGTTCGGTGTTATCATTTTGGCGGTGAACATGCAAATTTACACAAGGATAAAAATGTGAAGAACTAAACATACCCTTGAAAGTGGGTCCAAGTACAACTGGAGAAATCTGAGTAAGATTGACATGTCAAACTGGGTGCGGTGGCGCTCACCTTTAATCCCAGCCTAGGATGGGAGGCTGAGACTGGGAATCGCTTGAATCCATGGTACCCCAGGCAACGAGAGTCTGCAGTTCGCCGGGCAACATAGTGAGACTTAGTCACCCCCCCCAAAAAAAAAGATTGACATGTCGTTGTCACAGCATGATGTGACAGTGATATGTCACAATATGTTGACAGTGGCCACATGTTCTGGTCATTAGGGATTCCACTGCGGCGAACCTGGGTGGTATTGCCTACCGCGCAGCCAGGTGGGGCAGTTAACCCTCAAACAGCAAGGCCAGACCTCACGGGCCCACTTACAGGTGGATTTTCTTGTAAACGGACGACAGTCAGTGTCGCTAAGTTTATAGTACTGTAGTGTAAGTGTGTTTTCTCAAGAACATGCTGCTTCTCTAGCTTATTTTATGTAAGAAAATGGTGTACAATACACATCACGTACCAAATTGATTAGTCGGCTGTTTATGTTGTCAGCGAGGCTGCCTGCCAACAGGCTATTAGTAGTTAAGTTTTGGGGATGTCAATATTATAGGAAGATTTTCTTTTTTTTTTTTGAGACCAGGTCTTGCTATGTTGCCCCCGGTAGTCCCAATCCCTCGGACTCAAACGATCCCCCGCCTCAGCCTCCCAGGTGACTGTGATTACAGGCGCCCTCCACCACACCCAGCTGCTTTTTCGAGATCAGGTCTTGTTATGTTGCCTGGGATAGTCTCGAACCCGTGGACTCAAGCGATCCCTAGCCTCTTTTATTCATCATTTTTAAAGCAGAGATTTGAGTCTTGACAATCTAGATGTTCGAGGGGTGATAAAGCCTATTCAAATTTCCACAAATCAGTCTTGAGCTCAGTATTAGGTGCTGAGAGAGAAGAGGGAGAGCAGGAGTCCAGGGGATGCCTCCCACTGAACCGAGGTTGAGGCGGAGGGCCGGCCTGGCAGCCCAAGTTGAGATGGGAAATATGATTGTGTTGTGGGTTCAATGGCGTCCCCCAGAGGGGATGTTAAGCCCTGCCCACCTACACCTGTGAATGTACGTTATTTGGAAATAGGGCTTTTGCTGCTGTCACCAAGATGAGGTCAGGCTAAGGTGTGGTGGACACCAAATCCAGAGATGGGTGTCCTTACACAAGGGGGGAGTTTGGACACAGGCGCAGATTGACGGCTCTAAGATGACCAGAGATGGGAATGATGTGCATACAGGCTAAGGGATACCAATGACTGTCAGTGCAATGACGGAAAAGGCAGGAGAGACCCCCCTCCAGATCCTTCAGAGGGAACACCTTCAGCTGAAGAGGGAACATCTTCAGCTTGACGTCTTGACTTGTCATCTTGCTCAAGCAAAACAGAGTCATAGCACGGAAAGTGCAGATGACTTGGTTTCATGCAAACTTCTCTCCTGCTATCAATTCCTCCCAGATCTGCAGGGTTAAACTTCCAAGGTCCCTGACTGACGCAAACCTTGCTTTTGGGTGTGGCTTCCGCTATCTATTTCCTGCACTGCTGAGTCTATCTCCTTCCTCCAGAGCATCCTTGGGGCCAGCCACACCTGGCAGCCTTCCATAGTTGACACAGCGCCTGGCCCGTGGGGAAGCCTTCTGTAAACATCAGCCTGAGTTACAAAACCTGATCAAGATGGTGCCCTTGCAAGTCAGCCGAGGTCAGCCACAAAGTTCATTATCTGGGTCAACTTCTGAACACACAGGAAAGCCAATAGCATTAACAATGATAATAAAAATAATAATTAAGATGTCAGCTCTATGAAGCCAGAGACAGTCTGTTTTATTCTATACCCTCTGTCTTTGTGACAATACCAGCCAAACACAACTGCTCAGTACAGGCCCACTTTGGAAATATTTCTAGTTGGTTCCAGGCCATTGTAATAAAGCAAGTCATCTACATTTTTGGGGGCCAGCCCAAAATATGTTATATAAAAACTAAAAGTTATATTTGCATTATAGGGCATAATATGTGCAATAGCAATAGGTCTAAAAAAATCACCATAATTCATTAATTTAGAAGATTTCGTTGCTAAAAATGCCCTTATCTGAGCTTTTAGTGAATCATGTTTTTGCTGGGACAGGGTCTTTTAAAGAATTAAATAATGTGCAATCAATAAAAAAAAATAAGGGCCGGGCGCAGTGACTCATGCCTTTAATCTTAGCCTGGGAAGGGAGGTTAAGACTAGGAATTGCTTGAGCCCACGGGTTCGAGACCCATCCAGAGCAACATAGCGAGACCTAGTCTCAAAAAATAGCTGGGTGTGGTGGCATGCACCTGTAATCCCAGCTGCCTGGGAAGCTGAGGTTGGGAATCACTTGAGTCCATGGTCCCCTGGGCAATGTGAGTCTGCAGTTCCCCGGACAGCATAGCAAGATCTAGTCACAAAAAAATAAAAATAAGATAAATTTTAAAATTTTTTAAAAAGTACAGGTTAGTTTAGAAAAAGCAGTTGCATAAAGTTCGTTTCCCAAGAGAAAGTAGAGTAGGTAGTATGCTGTCTTTTAAATTATTTCCTTAAAAAAAACCCCAAATTAATAAATTTTTAAAAAGAATGAAAAAAAAACCAAAATTTGCCCATAAATATATGTGAAATTAATGAATGAATGTTTAAAGCAGGAGGTGGCATGTCACAGTACTTCTTGGCTATATATAGCATACAGAATGCACTATTTATCAAAGTAGTGTCCTATGGGTACACAATTTGTCTATTCAGTCCTCAGATATTTTTTTCTGCAGCTACTATTGCCAGCCTGGCAGGTGATTCATTTAGCTACCTGCTGGAACACATAGACACTGACTCACATGAGTGATGTCCGGTCTCTTGTGAGTGGACCTTGGTGGGAATATTTGCATAAGCAGAGTAGGCAAACACTGAAATTCAGGACTGTAAAGTTTATTTCCAGATTGGTGGCTAATTAGCATATATCTACTGTATTGTGGACAACAAAGCAAACAAAAACCCCTGTCTTCATGGTGCTTATGTCCCAGCAGCGAGTTAGGAATAAACAAGATGATTAAGCAGAAGGTCACTGATGCAGAGAAAAACAAAGTAGGGAACTGGACAGAGGGTGCAACTATGATTTTAGTGACAGTGTTTAAGGGAGGACTTGTTAAGAAAGTAACATTGGAGCAAAGGAGCAAACATTTCACGGGGAATGTGAACAAAGGAATGTTCTGGATAGCATGAAGAGCAAGGGCAAAAACCCGGGGGCAGGACACTGCCTGGTGTGGCCCGGAGTCACTGAGGAGGCCGCGTGGCTGCAGTGGAGGGGGTGAGGAGACAGAGGAGCTGAGGGCAGGAGGAAGCAGCTGTCCAGGGCCTCGGGAAGGACTTGGACTTTGACCAGGAGGCAAGTGGGAGTCCTGGAGGGCTGAGGCCCAGGAAAGTTTGGGGTCTGACTCAGGTGTTCATAGGCGCCCCTTTGTGGCCACTCTGGGGAAGACAGAAGAGGCCAACAGGCTGGCAGAGTCTGGGAATGCTGGGTTGGTCCAGGCTGGCAATGAGGAAATAAATTCTGATACATGTGACCACATGGATGAGCCCAGAGGACACTATGATCCATGAAATAAGGGGCAGGAAGACACAGGCAAAATAATAGCCTTTACCAGGATTCAAAGCCACCGGGAGACAGCTACTGCTAAGGAGCCGAGCAGTCAGGCCTGCTGTCATCAGGAACGTAGGGCCTCATCCAAGAAAGGACATTGTTCCAGGAAAAATGATGAGACCAGTGGGTCGACCATGGATCTGTGACTTGCATCAAGAAAGTCGGAGTGATTGGAGGGGGGATGGGAGACACAGGGGTTCGGGTGGAGGTATATGGGTGCATTGTTGATGGGAAGGCCAGATCTAAGGGGAACAATAGCTATACAAACTATACAAAGATATAAGAAAATAAGAGAAAAAACCCCCCACAACAACCAAAGTCACTGTGAGAGATGGAGCTGTGAATGCGGTGTATGATGATCGGTGTGAGCCCTCGCGCTCATTTCCTTTGGGTATTTACCTACGTGTGGGATCGTTGGGTCATATGTTAGCGCAATGTTCAACTTTTTAAGGGTTCCTCCGTACCATCTTGACTCCCCTTTTCTTGTATAGAAAGCAGCCTGCTGGCAGTAGCCTGGACCCTCAAGAAACAGTAAAGATAAGCAAAGTGCCTGGTTCTGTTTGTTTGTTTTTCTTTTTTTTGAGACTAGGTCCCACTATGTTGCCCCGGGTAGTCCCTATCCCACAGACCCAAGCATTCCCTAGCCTCAGGCTCCCAGGTAGCTGAGATTACAGGTGTGTGCCACCACACCCAGCTACTTTTTGAGACTAGGTCTTGCTATGTTGCCCGAGTGGGTCTCGAATCCGCGGACTCAAGCGATTCCTAGCCTCGGCCTCCCACCCTAGGCTGGGATTAAAGATGCACGCCACCATGTCCGGCAGTGCCTGGATTCTGACCCTAACTCAGAGGTAGAATCAACAGGACAACGGGTGGATCGGATGGGAAGGGTGATGGTTAATGGCAGCCCCAAGTTTACAGATACTTAGGTCAAAACCTTGTACCTTTCCCTGACAGGACTTCTCAATCCTACCTCAAGTCGACCCATAAGTCCTGTTTTCTTCACCCTCAAAATGAATCTAGAATTGGGGCACTTCTGGTCTATGCTTCAACGCTCACCCCTATTGTCAGTTTTCTACTCCCCAGATGAAAGAGTCTCTTAACACCTACGTCAGAGTATGCAGCTTCCCTCACTACTCCTGTGACATCTCATTTGATCAGCTTTGCCTCGTATACCCGAGTGACACTCCTCAGAGCCTCATGACTCCTTTCCTCATCTTTTAAGTCTTTACTCAAATGTCACCACCTCAGACGCTGGCCACCCCTAACACTGCACCCCTAACACTGTGCACGGCAAGCCCGCACCACCTTGACAGGACGGCACGTGTAACTACCTAACATGCATTTTATTTAATTATTTATTTTTTTTAGAGACTAGATCTCGCTGTTTCCCAGGGTTATCTGGAACCCTCGGACTCAAGTGAGTCCTAGCTTCAGCCTCCCAAGTAACTGAGATTACAGGCGCGTGTCACCGCGCGCGGCTAACATGCATTTTATTTATCTCACTCATTGCCAGTCTCCCTCTGGAAAGCAGGCTGATTTATGAGATTTATGAGGGTAAGGGATACAGGTTGCCTTATCCTTGGCATCCCTGAACTGTTAAATGAATGAAGGAACCACGGGATTGTATGTGTTTTTTTTTTAATTGATTGGACATATATACATATATGTACACACACATATATATATATATATATTACATCGCTGCCTACCCCTTGTTCTCCCATCACCTTATCACGCCTGAGCCATCTTAATCTCTGTGTTTTTAATCACCTGCCTCCCCAGTCCGGCATTCAGCCCCGCCCTCTAGTTTTGGCCCCGCCCCAGAGATGAGGCGCTAGATGCGGCGCAGGCGTGGGGGGGGTTGGCACAAACCATTTTCATTGGTCTACGGGGGGAGGCAGAGAAAACCACACTAGAGAAAACCTTGGCTGCTGTTCCCTTAGGGGTCCCCTCAGATTCCGCTTAGTTTGTTCGGGTGAGCTACGGCGTCGGTCTCGACTCATTCGTTCGGACCTCTCCCGCCGCGGAGTGCTCGACTGATCTCCCCCTCTGGACTCTTTGGTGCCGCCCAGGCCGGTCACGTGGCGGGAAGATGGCTGCCCTCCTAGTTCGCTGAACGCGGTTGCTGAGACTGTGGAGACGGCGGCGAAGGTGGCGGGAGGGCTCATGAGTCCTGTGACTCAAGAGCTCGCGGTGGGGAGGACGGTGCGAGACCCGGGCCTGGTGGGTGGGCACGGAGCGGACACCTCATTGAGGGTCCTAGTTGTGGGATGCCTCGGCTGGCGTGGAGGCACCATCTCTTGAGGGGTCTCAGGTACCGGGAGCTCTGTCCCCCGGAATCTGGAACTCCCTTTACTGGGGGACCCGGGGAGCCAGCACGTGTGCTTTTGTGGGGTGTGTCGGGTGTCACCTTTCTCGGAGAACCAGGTAGTAACCAGAGCTCGGTGATCCCCATAGACCGGACGGACCTGAAGCATCCTGTCTCCGAGGAGCTCTGCAGAACCGGTCGTCTTGGGGATTCTCCTGCGAGAATCCGCGAGAGATCACGTGTAGGAGCGACTCCTTTTAAGGACGTCTAGTTACTTCAGATCGTTTTGCCGGGAGATCTTCGTTGAGAGAGATCTGTGGTAGGTGGGCGGAGTCGGATTCCGGGGATCCAGGTTTCCTCTTCCTCCATCCCTAACTCATAGCGGGTGAGTAGATTCCCACTGTCTGCCTTGGTTGGGGATGATGCCTACGACCCCACATCCTTTCCCACGGAAAGAATGAGCTTCAGGTGTGAGCTGCAGACTTCCAGGTGACTAGTGCAGAGGTGGGTGATGGGCTCCCTGCAAAAATACTTATGAACTGTGTACTAGCTACCAGAGTGGTCCTCGGCCCTGTAGGAACATATCTTCATTCACAGGGAACTGTGGCCGGGCACGGTGGCTCGTGCTTGTAAGCTTCAGCCTATGAAGCGGCCGGGGCTAG
>PVHY01023763.1:0-20524 GCA_004024945.1 Uropsilus gracilis
GGCACGGTGGCTTGTGCCTGTAGGCTTCAGCCTATGAAGCAGCAGGGGCTAGGGATCGCGATTCGAGTCCCGCCTGGGGCCCGTAGCGAGATCTAGTTTCAAAAAAATAGCTGGGCATGGTGGTGCGCGCCTGAAATCCCAGCTACCTGGGAAGCTGAGGCTGGGGATTGCTTGAGTCTGTGGGCAACAAGAGCCTGCAGTTCCACAGGCAAAAATAGCGAGACCTAGTCTCAAAAAAAAAGAGTTGGTATCAATGGAAGATGTCATGGAAAAACACTAAAGAGAGAAGAAATATCTGTTTAAAACTTCTTAGGGCCCAAGAACATTACTAAGTCAATCAATGTCCTTCACCTTTCAGCCATAAAGGTAATTTTTTTTTGGTGAGAAGATTTTTTAAAATTGATTATATGTATTTATATATATAATATTGTATGTTATATATAAATATATATTTATCTATAAGTGATATATAAATATAGCATATAATATATAAATATAAATTATATATAATTATATGATATTGTATATAATTATATAACATAAATACAAAACATAAATATAAATACAAATTATATATAATATTATGCATAAATATATATTATATATAATATATATAAATATATAACCAGTTTCAAAAATCTTACCACCAAAAATATATATTTATATATAAATATATAGTAATTTATATGTATATATGTATATATATAAATATATAAGTATATATAATAATATATATTTATATATACATATAAATTACTATATGTTTATATTTACATATAAATATATATTTACATCATTGTATACCCAAAGGTTTTCCCACCTTCATATTACCTGTGAACCATCATCTTAAATCTCCTGTGCTCATCCCTCCTCTGATTTCACCATCTCTCCCCCTCCCTTGCTTTATGCTTTAGTTCTGCTGTCAATTTGCTGGTTTTAACTTTGTCTTGTCCTTTGGTTTGTTTTCGCGATATCCCACATATCTGTGAAACCATCCCGAATTTATCTTTTTCTTTCTGGCTTATTTCTGCTATGATTTGTTCTAGTTCCATCCATGTTGCTGCAAATGACTTAAGTTTGTCTTTTTGGTTGCTGAATAGTATTCCATTGTGTAAACATACCACAACTTTTGAGTCATTAGTCTGTTTGGGAGCATTTGTTTCCTAATCCTGGCTATTGTAAATAGTGCCGCAATAAACATGGGAGCACAGGTGTTCTTTTGGATTAGTGTTTTGTTGTCCTCATAAAGGTAATTTTTAATTTCCTGAGAGGTGGCAGCATTGCTTTTATGAACATCTCATGAAAGAAACAAACTGACACAGCAGAAATGAAAGAAGCCACCTAGTCTTAATGTAAAGTAAAACTAAAAAGTAGCTTTTCAAAGGTGAACATTAAGGCAAGCACTACTGGGTGATGTAAATCAGAAACTGAGTTTAATCAGGTTAAATTGTGCTTACCACACCATGAAGCAACCTTTTTAGAAGGATCTATTGCTATTTTCTTCTTGTTCCTAATTCCACCTGACATTGTCTCATGTTTCCTTCTGTGAAGCATATTGATCATGTTTCCTATAGTCTCCTTTCACAGTGTGTCTGTATAGAGCTTTCTTACCCTTAATTTTGTGCTTAATTTCTCTTTAGGTTTTTGTTACTCAGTTTCACTGCATTTCAGTCATTCATGCTGGACAGTGCTTTGCTTTCCCAGAGGGAATAGTCTAAGTAAGATAGAAAGATGCTCTCTTCACCACCAGCAAACTGAGAGGATCTCTAAGTCACGTTATTTGGGCAGGACCCTCACTGCTGTTTACCAGTGATTAAATGACCCTGCAGGGACAGCATGACTGGAGTCCTAAGGGAGTTTGCTACCCTAAATTCTGATCCTAACAGTGAACCCCATATTTAACATTGGGTGACTTTGCTAAAATAAAATGTGTTTTTAATGTTTTCCATTGGGATTCCCATCACTGAGCTTGAGGGCACTGAGGGGATGGTGCTCAGGACTGGGACATTGTGAGGGGGATGGTTTGTGGGATGGGTGGGCTGTGGTGGGAGCATCAAGGCTAAAGGGTTAAGAGCCAGAGGGATGAGTGGACTTCAGGTGGAATGAACAAAGGAAGGTGTAGCATACAAAATGGAAGAAGAACAAAGGTAATGCTGCTGCTTGATGAACTGCTCCAGGCAGATTCTGATTGGTTATATTATATGGGGAACCATTACCATTTGAAAAATAGATCATCACCATCTACCCCTGTTTCCCCATCAAACTCCAGAGAAACAATAAAATCACTTTGCTGAGCTTATAAAATCAATGGAGAAATTTGTGGGCATTCCATTGCTTTGATTGTTCTAGTACTAATAATGAAAATATATTCCTATATCCTTATTGGTCTAAGACCTAACTCTAGCTGTCATGACATGCTATAATGAAGATGAAAGTAAGACTTAAAGCATATCTAATAGACAATTACCATCTGTCTCTATGAAACCATTAACCCTCCTCAAGAAGAAGACTCTTGCCCTGATTCTTACCTTCTAGGTATTTCCTCCCATGTTTATTCTGTTCTTTATGAGAAAAAAAAAATCATTCCTTTATAATGATAGTGTAAAAAACAGTGCTAGATTCTCCAGAGAGTGTCATAGGAAGTTGAATTTTTATGAGGAGCACAAGAAAGTCCTTAGGTGTTGGTGGGGAGATGGATGACATTTCTACCTACCATCCTAGCCAAGGATATTATTTTCACCATCCTCTAGCAGAGGAGGTAAATTGATCTAAAGGCTCTGGGAGTTCAAACACCAGAATCTCAGTGCAAATGGGGAAGGAAAGAAACTGGAGGTGGTTGAGAGATCTTTCAGTACTTACCTGTCACATGACTCTGAGAGAGGTGCCTCCCTAAGTTTGCCCAAGTATAAAATCACCTGAGAAGGCTGGGCTGCACAAGCCTGTAGGTGGCAGCCTAGAAAGCCATGGCTGAGGCCAGGTATCGCAGTTTGAGCCCCGCCAGGGCCATGTAGCAAGACCTAGTTCCCAAAAAATAGCTGGGGTGGTGGCACACGCCTGTAATCCCAGACTGGGAAGCTGAGGATGGGGATTGCTTGAGTCTGTGGTACCCTGGGCAATGTGAGCCTGTGGTTCCCTGGGCAAAAATAGCAAGACCTAGTCTCAAAAAAATAAATAAATAAATAAAAAATAAATAAATAAATAAATAAAAATCACCTGAGTCTCAACTGTCCTCAGGTTGTGCATGTTACTTTATTTACACCAAAGTGCCATTCCCAATTAAGAAATGTTTAAAGACATATCAAAAACAAAATAGTTCCAGTGAAATTAGTAGGCAACAAGGGTAAGAAAATTCTGCACAAAAATAATTCCTGATTCCATATACTTTAAATGACTGATAGTTGATTTAGAAGGGTTGGTGTCACTGGAGTGAACTTTATGGACAAAGGACTTGGTTTTTTGGACCAAATGGCTTTAACCAGTCAAAATTTTGGCACAAGACAAAGGACTTTAGATTGTGTATAGCAAGTTTTATTTGAATTGATTCAGCTTAAGGCAGTGGATAAGGTGGCTCCTACATTGCAATATTTAATAAGATAAGGTGGAGACTGACATAAGAAGTCCCAAAGGTCATTTTGTGTTCCAGTCAGGTGTGGTGAGCCTGAATTTGTCAGCCTGGTGACTGATCTATGAAGTATTTTCTATGCTATCTTTTTAAAATCATAATAGCGGTATTCCTATCTAGGAAAGGATATAAGCCTCAGAGTTAAGATTTACTGAAAAATTTGAAATATACTATAACATAGGGAGACTACTCTTCTGACTTTTTTGGGGGGGGTACAACTGCATAACCTTGTAGCCTCACCTAACTGCCTCGTGGCAGCCATATGATTGCCTCTTAGAAGGCCATCGATTGTGGAAAAGTAGTCTGCATTCCAGAATAATAATAAGAGGTTTGAGGGAAATCAACAAGTCTGTTCTAATTTCTGCTTGCTGAAATAGGCAAACTATGCAGAATATGTTAAACAGGGACAAGTATTTATTCAGTACCATTGAAGGAAAGGCCCAATCCTTGTGGAATATAGCCAAGATCTAGAAAGCCGATACTGAGCATCCTGGGAAGGAGTCCAGAGAGGCCAAAGGCTCTATCTGTGAACAAGGAGGGTGGGAAATGACATTGCAGGGTAGGAATGTTCATAGGGTGCTTACTTCAGGATCCACTGAAAGTGGGAACAAAGGTTAAGAGAAAATGTATCTCAAGGCTGCCCCAGGAGCTGCAAAATGAACTGGGCAGATTGCTTGATGAGGCTGCAGATGACAGTGACAGGAAGCAGAGACAGCAATTCCTATATTTAGCAGGTTTTATGCTCCCAATAGATAAACAAACAATCACTGTAAAACACCAATCACAGCTTGCTTTGCATTCCATTCTGTAAGCAAGTACCATACATCTACTCTGTGCAAAACAGAGTATGCAAAACGAACAAGTTAAATAACACTGATAAAGTCACACAAGGAAGAACAGAGGGCAAACAACACTAATGAGGGAAGTAAAGCAGGAGGAGGTCCCTGCATAGCAGACTCTCTACTGCCTGACCAACCTCAGCCTGAACGACCTCCTGTTCCCTGAATCTGCCTGTGTTACCCGGCAGGTGTGTTCTTGAGACTTCATATCTTACACTCAGTTCCTTTATTTGTGATGAAATATTTATGGAGAAGCTGCTACGTGCCAGGAGATGGGAGATATAAAGAGACATTAGGCCCGGTCTCTGCCCTCAGGATTCCTCTCTGCCTGGCTCCATTTTTTGGGGGTGGGAATGGGAGGGGGTGAGGGGTTTAGTGGTAGTTCATTTTCTTGTTTAATTAGGCTCTTAGACTCATGCTAGATCCCCTGAGTACTCAACGTCCATGCCAGGACACTCAAAACACTGATTCCTGATGCTTCCTGATTCAGTGCTACACTTCACTGATGAAGCTGCCCTCCACACTCCATACAATGCTTCCCCTGCACTCCTCACTATTCAGACTCACCCTACCATCCTTGCCACAGCTTATACTAAACTTTCCCCACTCTTCTCATGCCATAAGCACATGCTTGCACTTCTCTTCATTTATCTGCTCAGATTCCTGGGAACCCGTGTAATGCGACTGACTTCATGTTTTTCTCACACAATTCCCTCAGCCCTCCTTTCCTTCCCTCCCAATCCAGAGGAAAATCTATTCCTTCTTTGTCTTTCTGTAATGTCTCCATGGGGTCTTCCTTTGCTCACAAACTGACACCTTTCATCTTAAAGTAAAAACTTTCCTTTGACCATTTATCTCCCATCTTGCTCCCATCCCAGTTCTTCCTTCTATTAGGTGAAAATTTTTCACTAAATAGGTTTCTTATAAATAATAACAATATAAAATATCTACTTAGTATTTCTATGAGCTGTAAACTAGGCAATATATATAAATTTACAGAAAAAACTTAGATCCTGCTCATGAGAAACTTAAATGCTTCAATGAAGGAAAAACAAAAATGTCACACTTAAGTTTGCTGGTAGCATCTCAGGTATCACCCATCACCTGGGAATACAGTATTGCCAGTAACCCATTTCAAACACTCCTTGGTCTGGAGAGGAAAGAAATATGTCTTCAAAGCCAGGCACGGTGGCTCATGCCTGTAAGCTTCAGCCTATGAAGCGGCTGGGGCTAGGGATCGTGCTTGGAGTCATGCTCGGGGCAACACAGTGAGATCTAGTCCCAAAAAAATAGCTGGGTGTGGTGGTGCACACCTGTAACCCCAGATACCTGGGAAGCTGAGGCTGGGGATTCCTTGAGTCCGTGGTACCCTGGGCAACGTGAGCCTGTGGTTCCATGGGCAAAAATAGTGAGACCTAGTCTCAAAAAAAAAAAAAAAAAAAAAAAAAAAAAAAAAAAAAAAAAAAAAAAAAAAAAAGAAAAAG
The DNA here is from genome assembly GCA_004024945.1 of Uropsilus gracilis. Lineage (NCBI taxonomy): Eukaryota > Metazoa > Chordata > Mammalia > Eulipotyphla > Talpidae > Uropsilus > Uropsilus gracilis. Next base: position 5,946 of record PVHY01023763.1, read on the forward strand.
AAAAAGAAATATGTCTTCATTATCCCATAAAATTGCCTTGCATTTCACAAAGATGTTCAGATGTTCACCACAGGTTCCTTCAAACTCTAGTTTTCTGCCTTTTTCTCTCCTTTCTTTACATTTCTAGGTCCTTTTCTCCCAGCTCTCCTCCTGCAGAGTCCTTGAGACACTGGACACATTCCTGATTCATTGTGCTGGGACAGCCATAGGTTTCTACTAGGTCTGATTCTTTCAAGTTCCTCTGACTGGACAGCTCACAAGACAAACAAACATTCTTCTTGCTAATAATTGACATCATCATAATTGACTGCAATCTGTGGGCAAGGTAGAAAGAGGGAAGGTTGAGCAGAAGAAAATCTGTTCTACGTCATGCCCACAATTAAATATAATTCAAATAAGAAATGTTATTGGAAAAGTAGATTTATTGGGAATAACTTTGATTCTAAAAATAAAAATCCAAGTAACCAAGACTTAAGTAAGCCAGAGGCATATTTTCCTCTGATATGAATTCTAAAGGTAGATGTCCACTCCAGGGTCTACCCCATTACATTCCCAGACACCAACTCCTTTCAGTTCACTCTTCTATCAGCTTTGGAAGGTGGTTTTGATCTTCATTATCCAAGATACGAATTAAGTGTCCTGCCATCACATTCTAAGTCCAGACAGCAGGATAGAGATCAAGGAAAAAGAAGAAAAGGGGATCTATATCTTATCTTTAGAGGAATGTTCCCAGTAGTTGCCACAGAACAATCCCAAATACAGCTCAGTAGTGAGAACTTCATGTGGTTACTACAAACCATAAACAATACTTAGATTGAGTTGTGAAATATCAGTACCCCTGGAACTTTTTTCCTATGTTAAAATCTGAAAATAGTAAGGTAGCTTGTCCTCTCAACCCCCTTCTCCAAAGTATTTAAGGTTCTTCTTTGAACTTGCCAAAATAAACGTGTTTCTGTGCAGAAGCAGATATAGCCTATGGTGGCTCTAGCCAAGATTTATTAGTTTACTTTCTTGATTTTTTTCTTTTCCACTTGGAATTATACTGCCTGCTTTTGGTTCCAAACAAAATAACCAAAAAGTAAGGGAATATATCTTTTTTTTTTTTTTAAGACGAGGTCTCGCTATTTTTGCCCGTGGCACCGCAGGCTCACGTTGCCCGGGGTACCACAGACTCAAGCAATCCCTGGCTTCAGCTTCCCAGGTAGCTGGGATTACAGGTGCGCGCCACCACACCCAGCTATTTTTTTGGAACTAGGTTTCGCTATGGGCCCCAGGCGGGACTCGAACTGTGATTCCTAGCCCTAGCCGCTTCATAGGCTGAAGTTTACAGGCATGAACCACCATGCCCAGCAGGAATATATTATCTTAAAGACTGAATTTTTAATATATTTCCATAAAATGAATTAGTAACGGACAAACACTTCTCTATATCCTTGCTATAACTAAGTGATTGACACCTGCTTTGTGTTACCAAAGGACAACCTAGATAATATTGTATTTATGGATCAGTAGTTGTGTGCCAACTTCTGTGCCAATTACTGTGAGAAACCACAGTATTTATCTTACAATGTGATAAAAGTATAAACAAATGTAAAGCAGTTCATTTTAACAAGAGATGTGAGGGAAAAAGTGATCCTGTGAACTGAAAAACAATGAGTCAAGCTCATGGAGCAAGGTCATGAGCCAAGGTCATGAGGGTTTTGAGCTAAAGAATAACAAAAGAACATTCTAGAATACTGAGTGGTTGTATTAAGCTGGATGGTTATAACATGAGACCTGGGTGGGAACATTCATTTGTATTTGTTTAGAAAATATTTTATTTATAACAAATGTAATTACCATTCCTCTATGTTCCTTTCTGTAAGTTTACTCTACACATAATTTTAAATTTTAAAAAGGGAGTGCACTTTCTTTTCCAATATGCTGTGTAGCAATCAATTCTGTTACATAATGTTCCCTAAGATTACTACAGTACTAAACTATTTTTTGGTGTTAGAGTTGTTATTCACACTTTGATATTATAAATAATATTTGAAAATTTTCATATATCATCTCGTTCTCTTTATTGTAAATTGTTGAGTTTCTGTGTCAAAGCATAAACATTTCAAGGATTTCCTATTCAGGGCCGGGCACAGTGGTGCATGCCTTTAATTGCAGCCTACGGAGCGAGGCCAGGACTAGGAATTGCTTGAGTCCGTGGGTTGAAGACCCACCCAGGGCAACATAGTGAGACCTAGTCTCAAAAAATAGCTGAGTGTGGTGGTGTGTGCCTGTAATCCCAGTTACCTGGGAAGCTGAGGCTGGGGATTGCGTGAGTCCGTGGTACCCCAGGCAACGTGAGCCTGCGGTTCCCTGGGCAAAATAGCGAGACCTATTCTCAAAATAAATAAATAAATCAAAGATTTCTATTTATATTTCTGCTTTTTATTCCTGTCTGTAATTTCTTATGCTCTAATTTTGGGAAATGTTAGGATTAGGAAAATTGTGAAGACCAACACTTCTGCTTTAAGCATTCAATATGTCTGCCCTTTTCCACATAAAAACTTGTTTCTGGAAATAATATGATGAATTAACTCTCACCTATGAATTTGTAACAATGTCCATTGTACAAAGTTGGGGTGGCAGTTGTCTTTTCCAGAGGTGTATATCATGGGTTGGTTGGCTGCACAGGGCCTTTGGCTGAGTTACTTTTTTTTTTTGAGACTAGGTCTCACTATTTTTGCCTGTGGAACCACAGACTCAGGTTGCCTGGGGTATCATGGACTCAAGCAATTCCCCAGCCTCAGCTTTCCAGGTAGCTGGGATTACAGGCACATGCCACTGCACCCAGCTATATTTTTGTGGAACTAGGTCTCACTGCATGCCCCCAGCAGACTCGAACCATGATCCCTGGTCCCAGCCATGGTTCCTAGGCTGCCGCTTACAGGCACGCGCCACCATGCCTAGCCTGGCTGAGTTACTTCTAAACACATACTGAAGGGGGTGTGTGAAACATCCTTGTTAGAGTTGGCACAGTTCACCTTTCCCATTGGGTTTACATTTTAATAGCAACTTAATGATGGAGGGTGTTTTTCTAATTACGTAATATCCAACTGAGAGAAAGTAGTGGGATATATTCTGTGCAAAATGAGTGTAGCTTTCATTTCTTATTAGAAATGAAATCAGTTGCAACCTTGACCTGGGACTTCCAGTCTCCAGAATTTTGAGAAAATAGATTTCTGTTGTTTAAGTGATCCAGTCTATGGTATAGTGTTGTGGCAATATGAGAAGACTAATGCAGTGACTCAGTGCTAAGTGCATGCTTTATGAATGGCAGGTTTTAAAGAAATGCTTATTGTTGCTTTTGCAGTCATATTTTGGTTCTGCCATCTGCTTGTCTCCATTAGCCAGGGCATGCTGGTGAGATGGCTCATCGCAGGTGTCCATGCTGTGACTCGTGGGCCTCTCAACAAGACACAAGGACTCCGATTGAAGTTCAAAGTTGCAAGTTTATAGCTCTGATGCACCAGGCTCCCCAAGCCAAAACCACCACCACCCCCTATTGTGAAGCAAGCAAGCAGGTGTAGGACACATTTCCATAACTGCAGGTTTCTAATAATGCTGATATCCATTACCTATCAGAAGGGCAATGTTGGGATCCATCATTCATCAGGTGGACAAGACAGTTGTCAGGAACAACCAGGAATAAGGAGAAGTAGAAAAAGTAGAAACAAGGCGTTGGACCAGCCAGTTGTGGTGGATACTTTATATTGAGGTCAGGGAGAGGATACTGGCTTCAAAATGGAGGTTTTAAACAAAATGGGAGTACTTTGGTTAGTCTGTTCCCAACAGTTCATCAGCTGGCTGGGCTGAAGTGTAAGTTGGAGTTAAGGTGATTCTGGAAGAAACAGCGTGAACATGGGGAAGAAAGGAGGCATGAGACCACGAAATGAATGCTCAGTCTCAGAGATCAGAGATCATGAGTGTCTGGAAGATACGGGGCCCATAGATACCCAGGAATCATGAGGGGATAATAAAGAAAAGAGATAGATTAAGACTAGAAAAAGAAAGAAAATAGCTCAATGACCTCAAGGAAAGATAAGTAACCTAACATGTCCTGCTTATTTTCTCAACATCACACACAGCTGGACCCACCTCACAATATCCCGGTTGATACTAACTTCATCAACTTTCCTGATTAAGCCAAGTTGCACTTAGAGCAGTCATTGGTGATGGTTTGAATGCCAGATATCCCTTGTATAACTGATTGGATTATGGTTGAAACTGAGAAATTGGGGCAGAAGAATTAAGTTTTTAAATTTAAGACCACCAAGAATGCAAGGTTTGAGTGATTATCATGCACACATAAAGAACCTATGTGGAAACTACTTAGTTCAGAGAATAACTTAGTACAAGTGCTACAATGTCACCATGGTTGACCAGGACTTTAAAAAATCTGGAAGATCCTCAGAGTTCCTATCATGTTTCTTTCCATTTATAGATACAACATTGAACAGATGCCAGATGGATATGGCGCCCCACATTTCTAATTCTTATTTGATTAAGTTACTCTACTTTCCCTCAATTGCTGGTTTTTTTTTTTTTTTTTTTTTGAGACTGGGTCTCGCTATTTTTGCCCATGGAACCACAGGCTCACATTGCCCGGGGTACCACGGACTCAAGCAATTCCCCAGCCTCAGCTTCCCAGGTAGCTAGAATTACAGGCACGCCCAGCTATTTTTTGGGACTAGGTCTCACTGTGTTGCCCCAGGTGGAAATCGAACTGTGATCCCCAGACCCAGCCGCAACTCCATAAGCTGTCACTCACAGGTATTGAACGTGGGTGACCAAAGAAAGGCTTACAGGCCTGCTTCTCTCTCCGAAGCAGTTCCTTTGCATCTACACTGTACCTTCCTACTATTGATATGCAAACATCAGTTATCAGCTTCTCTCGGCTTTCTTTCCCTCTTTCAGACCTAAAAAGAAAAGCTTTAAAACACAGTTTAAACTTTCCACTCATGGCTTCTTACCACCATCCCCAGACTTCTCAGCCAAAATACCAAACCTAGACTGTCAGTGCAGACTAATTTATTTCTAACAAAGTGATTTCTAATTATCCTAATAACTACAAAAGAAACATGTAAGACTCAGAATACTTCAACATTGTCCAAAACCTTTCTCTGTATTGTCCAAAGTCCTTTCCCAGATTGCCCAGAAATCCTCAGTCTCTCATTCCTGATCATCTCACCAATGTCCAGTCAGAGTCCATCTCCAGACGCTTGAAGACTTGTTCCTTTGGCTGCTCCTCCTTGTCTTCCACGCTGTCTTCTCTTTGTCACCTTCAGGTAGCAGGAACTTCATGGTGCCAAACCAGCAAAGTTCACTTTCTTCTCAGGCCTAACTTTTGCACGACCTCTTTCAGACACAAATCAAACTCAGCAAAACAAATTCCAACATGGAGTTCAAATCTGCAAACTCCTTAACTGCATTCAGTACACATGCTGCCAGTCTGGGTCAGCCAAGGGTTGCAGGTCCTCGGTGGCCACATGGCCAAGCTCACATGGCTCACATCTTTACAAGATGGCCAATTCCCATCTCTCCTCCACTGAACCTCTCTATATCCAGTCTCCATATTCGAATCTCCAACCTGAATCCAATCCTGAATCGAATCCTTCTCTTTGTTTGCACACCCTTTATATACCCTGATTTCCCGCCTTCCAGGAAACCTGTTTCACCTTGACCATTTCACTTCTTTCTTCCCCCTGCATCCCCCTGAAGGGAAATTCCAGCTAAGGTCATTCTCCCATTTTAACATTACCTGTCCTTGAAATCTGCAATCTTAAACAGGAGACAATGGGGGGGGGGCACACCCTATCAGTATGGGCCACGATACCCTGCTCACTTGCTGTTTCTGTGGTCAGTTCATTAAACATGATATACAGCATGAGTTGTTCTATTCCCTCATTTACTCTATTTTGAGCTGAGTATGGTTAAATACACTCACTTTTGGATGTTGTTTTAAAAATCATATTTTCTATCATTTAAAAAATTGTTGCATCTTTTTATGAGTCAGATGATTGCTCACATAAAGTAATATAAAACTTTATCCTTATAATACATTGGTAGAATAAATGTTTCAAGTATGATATGCTTTGTTTTTTAAATTTTCCAACTTGACTTATCTTGCTTTAAATTATTGATTAACAGGGGCCTGAGTACTCCTTATTTATCTTCAGTCCTGTGATTGTTATCAAGCAAAGGAGAGGCTTTCCAACTTTAAAACCCAAAGATCATCTGTCTGCTTCTCCCAGGCAGACTCAAAACTGTAGCACCTTGAATTTTCATATACTTCCTACTTTATATTTTCATTTTAAAAATTATATTATTTATTTTATTTTACATTGTTATCTACCCCAGGGTTCTCCCACCACTTGCAAGTCTAAATAGCTTATAGTCTCCCACCAAGAACCATCTTAGTCTTTTATGCCCTTCCCACCTCTGATTCTACCCACCCATGCTCTATGCTTCAATTTTGCTAAAAATTAGTTTAAATTTTTTCTTGTCTGTTTTCCCTTTGTTCATCATATAATTGTTCCCTACTTTTTGTTATGCAGATTTTAGCTACTGCTTTTCAGTTCCTTACCCTGGAGACTGCAGGAGAAAAAAAAATCTGAAATTGCAGTTTACAACTTACTAGCTTATCTCTGTTAGGAGGCTGTGGCCCCCAGTACTGGTGTTGATGTGTTAAAATAGCTATTGTTAGCATTGGTGGGTGGAGATTTGGAGAAGGGAAGTTAAGGCCTTCTTGGGAGAAAAGAGGATTAAAGGATCAGGGAGGGGATAGAGAAAAAGACAGGGAAAGAGTAGAGGACAGTAGAGAAGAGAACGGAAGTGGACAGAGAAGAGAATGGAGAAGTAAGGAGCAGAGAGGAGCAGCAGGGAGGCTGGAGGCCTTAGAGCTGCTGCTGCCATGTGGGGCAGCAGGGAGGGAAGGAAGCCAAGCTGTGGGCTTCCATCCCCACACCTAGCCTGGGCCAGTGAGGAGCCAGGGGAAGCATGTTGAAGAAATTTGTGTCCTGTGCGAGCTGTCTTGGAAACATGGTGCTTGAAAACTTGGTTTAATTTTGAAACTGCGAAGTTCTTTTGGAGAACTGAGGAAAGTTTGCTGTGAGCTGACGGAATGCCGGAGCTGTGCCTTTTGGAAAAGAATTTTTTTTTTTTTTTTTTGAGACTAGGTCTCGCTATTTTTGCCTGTGGAATCGCAGGCTCTCATTGCCCAGGGTAGCACAGACTCAAGCAATCTCCAGCCTCAACTTCCCACGTAGCTGGGATTACAAGTGCGTGCCACCAGGCCCAGCTAATTTTTGGGAACTAGCTCTCACTACGGGCTCCAGGAGGGACTCAAACCGTGATCCCTAGCCCCGGCTGCTTCATAGGCTGAAACTTACAGGCACGAGCCACCATGCCTGGCCCCAATATGGAGTTCAAATCTCCAACCTTTCTAGCTTTCAGGAGGCACATTCAGCTTATGCATACTAAAAGTTGTAAGTTACCAGGACAGGTCAAAGGCCCTGGACCTCAGGCACCTTGGCCCTCATGGTGTCACCTCTATCTTTCTTTCCCAAATGGCTGAATCCAAAATGGCTGATCTTCTCCCTTGTCCTCAAGCCTCTATTTATCTACTTCTTGCCAAATTTTCCAACCAAGGACTTGTGAAACAGGGTATAAAGAAGTGAGCGACCAAAGAAAGGCTCTTCAACTTAACTTAAAACACATACAGACCTGACTTTAAACACCTACAGGCCTGCTTCTCTCACTTGAAGCAGGCTCCAAACAGCTCAATAGCAATTTACCTTTAAGTAGCCACACCTATCTGCCTGCTTCTTTCTATAAGCAGGCTGCAAATTGTTCATTAGCATTTATATTGTTTACCTTCCTGCTATTGATATGCAAACATCAGCTACCAGCTTCTCTCTGCTTTCTTTCCCTCTTTTCAGACCTAAAAAGAAAAACTTAAAAACACAGTTTAAAATCTACACTCTTGTGGGTTCTTTCCACCACCCCCAGTCTTCTCAGCCAAAATACCAAACCAATGCAAGACTATCAGTGTAGACTAATATATTTCTAACAAAGTGATATCTAATTATCCTAATAACTACAAAAGAAACATATAAGACTCAGATTACTTTAACATTGTCCAAAACCTTTCTCAGCATTGTCCAAAGTCCTTTCCCAGATTGCCCAGAAATCCTCAGTCTCTCAGTCCTGATCATCTCACCAAAATCAGCCAAAGTTTCTCTCCACATGTTCGAAGACATCTTTCTTTGGGGCACTCCTTTGGCATGCTCCTCCTTGTCTTCCACGCTGTCTTCTCCTTGTCACCTTCAGATAGCAGGAATTTCATGGTACCAGATGCAGCCAAGTTCACTTTCTTTTCAGGACAGTCTTTTGCACGGCCTCTCACAAACCCAAGTTAAACTTAGCAAAACAAACTCCAACATGAGTTTAAATCTGCAAACTCCTTAACTGCATTCAGCACACATGCTGCCAGCCTGGCCAGCCAAAGGCTATAGGCCCCCAGGCCTGTCCATGTCCACATGGCTCACATCTTTACAAGATGGCTGATTCCCATCTCTCCTCCATTGAACCTCTCTCTCTATCTGATCTCCATATTGCCTCTGAATCAGAATTCGAATCTGAATCCTTCTCTTCGTTTCCACACCCTTTATATATCTTAATTTCCCACCTTCCAGGAAACCTGTTTCACCTTGACCATTTCACTTCTTTCTCCCCCTGTATCTCCTTGAAGGGAAATTCCAACGAAGGTCATTCTCACATTTTAGCATCTGTCCTTGAAATCTGCAATCTTAAACAGGAGACAATGGGGGGGGGGAGCACACCCTATCACTTGGGGTGGGGGGGTGAGTCCTATCAGGCAGGTATGCTAATTAAAGTACCAAGCAGCTCTCTTTGAAATTTGCAAGTCTATAGCCTTATCAAATGTGTGTACTGTTAGGGTGGCACTCCCCCCCTCATTGTTCTTGTTTAAGATTGCAGATTTTAAGGAAGGTATGCTAAAATGTGAGAATGGTCTTAATTAGAATTTTTTTTAGAAAGCTACAAGGGGGAGGAAAAATTAAAACATGTTTTTTCCTTTGTAATGTAGTAATTTAGGAGCTGTTTCTGGAAGGCGGGAAAACAGAAAAATTATATAAAGAGGTTTAAAACAAAGAGAAGAAGGAAGATGGGAATTTAGATTGAGATTCAGGTTTGATTTTGGCCATTTGGCCAGGATGAAGATGTGAACCATGTGAGCTTGGCCATGTGGCTAAGGTCTGGGGCCTGTAACCTTTGGCGGGCCCAGGCTGGCAGCATGTGTTCAGGAGGCAGTTAGGGAGTTTGCAGGTTTGAGCTCCGTGTTGGAGTTTGTTTTGCTGAGTTTGACTTGTGTCTGGAAGAGGCCGTGCAAAAGTTGGGCCTGAAAAGAAGGTGAACTTTCCTGGGTCCGGAGCCATAAAGTTTTTTCTACTACCTGGAGGACAACAAAGAGGATGGTATGGAGGAGCTGGTATGGAGGAGCTGGAGCACGCCAAAGGAGCGCGCCAAAAAGAAAGATGTCTTTAAACATGCAGAGATAAACTTTGATTGGCTGATTTTGGTGAGATGATCAAGACTGAGAGACTGAGAATTTTCAGGCATCTGGGAAAGGACTTCGGACAATGTTAAGAAAGGTTTCAGACAATGTTAAAGTAATCTGAGTTTTACTTACATGCTTTTTTGGTAGTAATTAGAAAATCACTTTGTTAAAAAAATTAGTCTACACTGGTAGTCTTGCTTTGACTTGGTATTTTGGTTGAGAAGGCTGGGGATGGTGAAAATAACCCCGAAGTCTAAAAGGGTAAATTGAGGCAAACTAGTTGAAAATTTAAACCGTGTTTTTAAGTTTTTCTTTTTAGGTCTGAAAGAGGGGAAGAAAGCTGAGAGAAGCTGGTAGCTAAGTTTTCTATTCCAATGGTGGAGGTAAACAGTACATAGGTGTGTCTTCTTCAAGTTAAAGGCAAATACTAAGAAACTGCTAGTAGCCTACTTCATAGAGAGAAGCAGGTAGATGTGTAAAGTTTAAGGCAAAAAGTCTTTTTCACTTTTTACCCTACCAGTTCTGTTAATGGCACCCAGGGGGTAGGTCCCTGGCATCATGGTCATGCACTTTCCCTTTTATTTTAGTGTCACATTATTAAAGTATAAAGGGGATACATTAAATCTGCATTTCTACTCTGCCATTGATGAATCTGCTTCTATTTCATGAAAGTTGTTCAAATGTTGTTTCAGAGGCTAGGAGATTTAGAGACATCAAAATGATTCTATTTTATGAGAAAGGTCTTAATTTGACCATGTTTTAAAATGCAAATAGAAATTTTCATTATTTTTGTTAAAATGACTTAAAATTTTACTTAGAGATTTTATATTTCTTTGGTGTCTTATATTGTAACAAAAAGAGCTTCTTTAACACAGCATTAGAAGTATATGGCTTTTTAAAAAAAATTAACACTATAAGGTGGTATAGATAAGGAACAAAATAAATATTAATGCCTGGAGAATTATAAAATTAAGAAAAATCCAATTGTTAGAGGATACTGCCATTAACATAGGTGATGCTATACATTGCTAATAGCTAGGAAAAAGGAGTTACTTCCCTGTTCCTTTAGAATTGTAAATTTCAAGAAGAACATGCCAAGGTGTAGTGCTAGCCTTTAATAGAATTGGGTTTTCATGTTTATTTTGTAGTAAATGTTTAGGTAATCACTTTCTTGCTTAATAATAAATAGTTTGATCACTTTAAGAGCTCAGTCTGGCTTAGAAATTACAGCAAGAGTTGCAGGAAGCAAAGAATCCAAAGTTTTAAGGTTTTTATTTTTCTCCAGTTTGGGAGAGGCCTTGGGGCAGCAGGAAAGCTGCAGTATTTGAATGATGAAGATAACTGTGTGGTGTGTGGTTGTGAAAGCTTAAGGGTTAACAAAAGCTTTTGCCTGGCCTGTATTAGACTGCAAGATAAAGGTTTTTCTGTGGCTTAGGAAAAGGTGGGGGAGGGGTTTTTTAGTAAAAAGCCTGCTCCCTCTTCCAATAACACAATGACAAATGTTTACACAAATTGTCTAATTCTTTGTAGAGATGAAGTTTGTGTGTAGAAGTCAACAAATATTTCCTTCTCCCTTTTCTACCCTTATCTCTCAATGACCAACACCATGAGCAGTTCTCATTTCTCCAAATACTTCAGTGAGATGGAAAAAAACAATTTTCACTGTACTTAAGTCCCTTGATTTCTGGGGATGCTCAGAAGTCACTGAGCTAGCTGCCTGTGATTTTCTACTTGTGCTGGAAGTAGATCTGTGGAGAAGGCAGGGATTTAGAGACTGACAAGACACCACCATTTTGGACCAGCCTGTCACACTGAGGGGCCTGTGAGGAAAAGGACCTGGGTAGATTATTTGTGGAATGAATGAGTAGAAGAAGCCATGGTTTAGATTTTTTTATTCATAAAAAACAATAGGAGGTATAAGTCATTTCTTCCTTTTCAACTTTGGGAAGAAAACCATCATTTTACTTTCATGTTAGGGGGCTGTGACCCCCCCCCCCCCAGTGCTGGTGTTGATGCATTAAAATAGCTATTGTTAGCATTGGTGGGTGGAGATTTGGAGAAGGGAAGTTAAGCCTTCTTTCGAGAAAAGAGAAAACAAGGCATGGAGAAAAAAAGGCATGGAACAGAGAAGAACAGAAGAGAATGGAGAAAACAAGAGAGGACAGAGAAGGGTATAGAATAGAGGAGAACAGAAGAGGACAGAAGGAAAATGAAGAAGTAAGGAGCAGAGAGGAGCAGCAGGGAAGCTGGAGGCCTCAGAACTGCCACTGCCATGTGGGGCAGTAGGGCAGGGAAGAAAGCCAAACTGTGGGCTTCCATTCCCAGCCTGGCTAGTGAAGAGCCCAGGGAAGCATGTTGGAGAAACTTGTGACCTGTGTGAGCTGTCTTGGAGATGGGGTACTTGAAAACTTGGTTTAATTTTGAAACTGCAAAGCTTGGAAGTCTTCTGGAGAACTGAGGAGAGTTTGCTGTGTTGCCGTTTTCAATGTGAGACATCTGAAGCGCTTGCTGTGTTGCTGTATGGAGTGAGTCTTGCTGATGCTGGGCCACTTTGGAGTTGGAGCTGAAAGAATGTTGGAGCTGTGCCTGTTGGAGAAGAATTGATGACGCCATCCTAGTCCTTCCTCATTGGATTTGAATCTCCTGCTTTCGGAGAAGGATTGTTGATGACCTCTTGCCATCTTCTGGCTTGGAGTGAGTGGAGCTGTGTCTTCTGGCTTGGAGTAAGTGGAGTGGTGGTGCCATCTTAACTCCTTCATCTGCTTAAGGTGAGGCAGTCACCATTTTGTGGACACACATGGCTGCTGGAGCCACGTGAGCTTTGAACTAGAGACTGGACTGTGTGGTAAGATCACCAAAGAAGTTCCCTTGTACCCCTCAGTGACTCTTGTATCATTTGTCTTTTATTAAGTAAATTGTTTTTGCCTCCCTCTTAAAGTTTATGTGATCTTGCTACTATATGCAGGGGCTGGGAAGAACCTGGTATGTGGCTGGTTTTAAAGGGCCATTGCTCCCCTTGTAAGTTTGGGTAAGAACCTCGTTTTGCCTATTTTGCCACCAGATTTCAATTACTTTCTTTCCCTTATGTCAACATTGCTAAGACTTTCTCTGAGAGAAAGATTTCAAATTTCTTGACTCCACCCCAGTAATAAGCTGTGCTCTTTCCTCTTTCAGGAAACAAAAACTCCTCTTGGCAAAGCTGTCCTGGTTGGAGGTTTGAAGGAAGAGTACTTGACACTTGACATTCTGGTGAATGGAAGACTGGACTATGTGGGAGTTCTTTAACTTAGGCTCTGTATTGGTAAAAGTCTGAGAGCCAAAAAAGTTCCAGGCCTGCTTAACTCTCTCCAGGAGGGAATATTAAGCTGTAAAGATAGAAGAGAATCAGGCTGAAATCTCATTTAATAGGCTATGCCCTTTGTCCTTTTAAAATTAGAGAGGAGAGGGGAAGGGAGATCAGAGAAATTTAGGACTGGGGAGAACAGTATTTTCCTTCAAAGAAGAATATGTTTTATTGCCAGTGTTTTAAATGAAACTTTATTATATGGTGCTCTGTCTCTCTCTTTTTTAGAACATAAATTTTGCCCTGAAATGGGGATAATAGGGTATAAGTTCTGTCTTTAGATTTTAAAATTTATTACCCATGTTTGTGTGTGAATTTTGTGACAAGTGTTGCATTATTATCCCTTCTTGTTGCCTGAACTACAGTTAAAAATGTCAAAACATACTGTGAAAAATCACTTAGATGTCAGTAACTGCGAGCTAAGTAATTTTGGAAACTTTCATTTTAGAGATTGAAATTTTAGTATACATGTATGAATTAATAATTCAGGAACATTTAAAAACATCTAAGACTTTTCTTACATAATTTCATCTCTAAACCCTAAGGAAGAGGACAAAATGCAACTGCTTGGAAATACAATGTGATGATCATTGCAAATGAAGCAGCTGGGGCTGATGATCATTACGAATGAAGCAGCTGGGGCTAGGGATCACAATTCAAGTCCCGCTTGGGGCAACACAGGGAGACCTAGACCCAAAAAATAGGTGGGCGTGGTGGCGCGTGCCTGTAATCCCAGCTACCAGGGAAGCTGAAGCTGGGGATTGCTTGAGTCCGTGGTACCATGGGCAACGTGAGCCTGCGGTTCCATGGGCAAAAATAGCAAGACCTAGTCTCAAAAAAACCAGAAAAACAAACAAGTTTATAATCTGCTACAAAACCTGTGTATTTCATTTAAACAACTTGCTGTATACAGGGAAATCAGGACAACAAAGCTCAACATAACACCTTTGAGACTGGGCCACTGGCATTATAAATCTTTTTTTCAGCTGATAGCAATCAGTACTGAGAAGTAACCAGAACATACAGCTTGTACTAATAACAACACAGTTTGTATTACAAATACCAGGGTACCCAGAAGTGTCCAGTTAACTGGCAAAACAGTAAAGGAAAATTCCTGATTGTGTGCCTGGGAGAACTAGATTTTATTGCAAAATCTGTATTATATTTGTGCCCTATTGTAAATTTTGAATGCATTGTGAAGATGGAAAAGTTTTTATTGTGTTTATTAAAACTTATTGTGTAGGCTCAACAATTATGCAATCATGTATTGTACAAAATTCAAAAATGAAAATATTTTAAAAAAACCAAAAAACTTATTGTATAAAAACTCAAGAGTTCCCCACACTTTAACTCATACTTTCTCCTTTCTCTTTCATTTGTTCCATGAATTCAACCTCAGTAATTATGTAGACTTTCTCCTTCTGAAAGTGGGTAAAAAGAGACTTTCTGACTTGACTTAACTGTTTACCCCTATCTGCTTGCTTCTTTCTCCAAAGCAGGCTACAAGCAGTTCCTTTGCAATTACCTTTAACCTTAACTGGATACTCTTATTTGCCTGCTACTCTCTACAAAGCAGGCTACACACTCTTCATTAGCATTTTCACTGATCACCTTTACCAT